>PVLC010014600.1:0-38884 GCA_004027655.1 Graphiurus murinus | reverse complement strand
AAAAAAAAAAAAAAAAAAAAAAAAAAATATATATATATATATATATATATATATATATATATATATATATAATCAAGGACACATACATATTGTATAATATAAACTTGAAATCTAAGTATCTAAGTCAACATCTGACAAAAAGTAGATGAACCAACAGTTGGGCTTGGAAATTTTAATATATTCATTTCTGAAAATAAGCCAAGCAGATAAAGAAAAACAAGGATAAAGCTTGCTGGGAAGGACATGATTAATAACTTGATCACCCATAGAACAGTCACAGAGATTAGTCATGTGCCAGGCCACAAAGGAGTTATCAACATATTCCATCCT
Organism: Graphiurus murinus; assembly: GCA_004027655.1. NCBI lineage: Eukaryota > Metazoa > Chordata > Mammalia > Rodentia > Gliridae > Graphiurus > Graphiurus murinus. The sequence continues at coordinate 38,554 of PVLC010014600.1, read as the reverse complement.
TGTTCAGACCACGAGGGAATGAAACTAGAAAACAGTTATACATACAAAGCTTTAGAAATCTAGATGTCTAGATATTTTTAAGTGTTACTATTAAAAATTCATGGAGAGAAAGTCATATGAAATTTGGGAGGAAAATGAAAACATTAACCATGAAATATAACAATGAAAAAACTGTAGGGGAATTTGTAACTTTGAGTTTATTTGTTATAAAACAACAGCAAAAAAGAATGATTCAACCCTAAGACTCATGAAGCTCGACTCAAAGTCATAAAAGAGCAACAGATTTATTTCTTTTTGTGTGTGTGTGTGGTACTGAGGATTGAACTCAGGGGCATTCTACCTCCAAGCTACACCCCCAGCCCTATTTTTTATTCTTTATTTTGAAACAGGGTCTCACTAAGTTGCGGAGTGCCTCACTAGGTAGCTGAGGCTGGCCGTGAACCCGGATCCTCCGGTCTCAGCCTCCCAAATGCTGGGATTTACAAGCGTGCATCACCACGCCCGGCTAGAGCAACAGATTTAGATCAAAGAAATGAAGGAAATAATGTGAGGATGAAAATGAGTAACATTTTAAAACTAAAGGAAGAGGGGAAAGAAAATTAACAGCAACAAAAGCTGGTTCTCTAAAATGGCTAATCCAATAAGCAAGACCTTTGGCAAGACTGTTGATGAAGAAAATAGAAGTGATCGGGAAAAAAAAAAGGAAATGAAAGAGGAAGAAATAACTATAGATATAATAGATTAGAAGAAATCAAATTTTATAAACAACTTCATACCAACAAATGTGAAAACGTAGATGAAACATACATTTCTAGATAAAGAGAAAAGCCCAAATCACCCCCAATAAGAGAAAAGTGTGTAGACCTTGTATACACCATTCAGCATTAGTGGTATTCAGTGGTGAAATGGTAACTTACTACACCAGAGTGGTTTTAAAGGCAAGATATACAGAACTTCATGGATCTTATCATTTCTGTATTTATAAGTTGATTCAGCAACTAGGATAGGGAAAACTGTCTCATTTTACAACTTACTGTAAACTCTTTATACCAAGACCTGATATAAATTATACAGAAAAAGTTTAAGCATTACTTTGAACCACAGGTGTATATAACCTAAGTAAAGAAAGTATCAGGTTAATTAAATATATTCCATCAAGTGGGGTTTCTTCCAGGAAATAGAGCTGGTTCTCCAAATAACAGGTTTTGTCTCTTTTCCTCCTTATCTTATTTTTCAGGAAAGTTGCTCAGAAAGTGAAATGTATTTATTTATGTACTTTTATACTGGGGATTGAACCCCCCAGAGATGTTCTACCTCTGAGCTACACCCCCAGCCCTTTTTATTTTATTATTATTTTTTTAATTTTGAAACAAGGTCTCTCTAATTTGTTGAGGGCTTCGCTGACTTCCTAAGGCTATCCTCAAACCTGTGATCCTACTGTCTAAGCCTCCCAAGTGCTAGGATTCAGGTGTGTGCCACCACACTCATCTGAAATGCCATTTTAAATATCTGGAAGAAAAAAATCCCCACAAAGTAACCTCGCACACACACAAAGAAAAAATGTGCAGGACTTTTATAAAAAAAAAAAAAAAAAAAAATTTAAAGGTCGATGATCCTAAAGATGAGTTCAACAAAATGTGAATAAATAGAAGAAATATTCTGTCCAAAGGTGCAGAACTTCAGGTTATCAAGGTGGCGGTGTTCACAGGGAAGAATAAGTATTGCTATAGCTTGGATCCGATGTGTCCCCCAAAACCCCATGTGTTGAAGGTTTGGTCTCCATCCTACAGCACTATCGGGATGTGACTTGTAGGAGAGGTGAGCCTTGGTGGAAAGAAATTAGGTCATCAGAGACATGCCCCTGAACCCCAGCTCCTTTGAGTTTCTCTCTCTCTGCTGCTCAGCCACCATGAAGTTAGCACCTTGCTCTTCCACGATGTACTGCCTTGCCACAGCCTAACACAGCAGGACCGAGCTGCCATGAGACCTCTGAAACCACGAGTCACAGCAAACCTTTCCTCTTCGTAAGTCAATGGCCTCAGGTACTTTGTTATAGCAGTGCAAACCTCACATCTACTCTTCTCCAAATGAATTTGAAAAAGAAGAGCAGAAAACAGGAATCGCCCTGTCCCAGGTCATTTTGCAAAAAAAACGTGGTGACTGAAATAGTCTGGTACTGGCCCAGGAACAGGCAAACAGGCTGATGAATGCCAAGTCCAAAAACACGCTGGAGGACCCACAAGGAGAAGAAGCTTCACAATCAGGGGGAAAGATGGACTTTTGTTGTTCTATGATGGTGGAAAATTGTCTTTGTGAAAGTACAGAGAGAGAGAGAAAATTATATCCATATCTCACTCTATTAAAAAAAAAGTTCAGAGTCAGGCATGGTGGTGCACACCTGCAATCCCAGTACTTGGGAGGCTGAGACAGGAGGACCATGGGTTCAAGACCAGCCTGAGAAACATAGTGAGACTCTCAGCAACCTAGTGAGACCTTGTTTCCAAATAAAAAGTAAATACATTTCCAAATAAAAAGTAAATACATAGTTAAAGCTAGGAGTGTAAGCTCAGAGGTAGAATGTTCCTGGGTTCAATCCCCAGCACCACACACACACAAAAATAATAAATTAATTAAAAATTAAAACCAGCCGGGTGTGGTGGCTCACGCTTGTAATCCCAGTACTTGAGAGGCTGAGACAGGAGGATCCAGGTTCGCAGCCAGCCTCAGGTACTTAGTGAGGCCCTCTGCAACTTAGTGAAATAAAGAATAAAAAAATAAGGCTTGGGGTGTGACTTGGAGGTAGAATATCCCTGGGTTTAATCCCTAGTACCACAAAAATAAATAAATGAATAAAAAATTAAAACCTGGCATGGTAGCACATACCTGTAACCCCATACTTGGGAGGCTGAGACAGGAGGATTGCAGGTTCAAGACTAATCTCAGCAATTTAATGAGACCCTGTTCAAAAAACTAAAAGAAAATAGGGCTGAGGGTGTAGTTCAGAGGCAGGATGCCCCTAGTTTCAGTCCCCAGTACCCCCCGTCAAAGAAATAAAAAGAATTTGGAGTATAGCTCAGTGGTAGAGCACCACTGGGCTCAATCCCCAGTACAAAAAGAAAAAGAAGGAAAAAAAAAAAATCCAGAGAGGGTAAAGATCTAAATGCGAAAGCCCATAGATGAAAACTTGAGATAGCTATGAAACTTGGAGGTGGGGAAAGATTTCGTCAACAAGATCCAAAAAACGTTGGTTGTGATGGGAACCCAGACCGAGTGGTCTGTCTGCATCGATGGCACGTGCCGGGTCAGGGTCTAGGACATCCCCGTTAGTTCCTGACGTCCTCAGGGGCAGTCACAGGGAGGGACACCTCAGGCTCTTGGGTGCCAGCTCACTGGGGACAAGGCAGACACTGAGATTCAGGCAGAGGGAGCCCGATGCTTGCAGCAGAATGCGGGGGGCCTCAAAGGTCTTGTTTTTTTGGACTGAGTTTCTGCTCCTTTCCAGGAGCTCAGATCCTCTGTGGAGGGAACTCTTAGTGCCTAGCCCCAGTTGGAGGTCATGAAAACGTAACCAGCGCCGGCCTGGTGGCTGTGTCCCTGCCCACGCTTGCAGGTCGGCATGGGTCACCCGAGTGCAAGGGGTGGGTCGGCCCTCCCTGCCACCTCGCAGCCAGCCCCGACTAAGCTCCAGAATCATGCCAGGAGCTTGTTAAAAAATAATTTGGAGGGCCCCGCCCCAGCAGGCTCTGATTCAGGAGCTTCGAGGTGGCTCAGGAATCTCCCTCCGCCCGCCTGCCCAGCTCCCGGGCCGGCCCGCGTCAGACCTGCCGGGCTGGATGGCGCTGTGGGGTCCAGAGTCAGAAGGAACGACTCAGGGCTCAGGGATGCAGAGCCGCCTGCGCTGGGGATGCGGAAGGGCGCGCACCTGTCCTGGGCGTGTCCCAGAGGATGCAACTGGCCTGGGACGGGGAGAGCCAGAGGTCCAGCCAGTGAGCGCCCGCCTGGAAGCCAGCTCTACTTGTGACGCGCCCTTCTTTGTGACCTTGGTCCCGATCCTGATCCTGTGCCCCTGGGGTCTGTTTGCCGCCTGCCTCCTTCACCAGCTCCTTGCAGTCATTCGTTCATACATGCATTGTTCATTCATTTCATTCATTCATTCATTTCATTCATTCATTCATTCCATAGGTATTCATCAAAGCGTTCACAGGCTAGGGGCAGGTTGTAACAGGGAACAAGGCTCAGTCAGCCCTCTTGGTGTTTCCAGTCTAGAAGGCGCTGTCCTGTCCCTAGGAGGCCTGCAGAGGCTTCCCGGAAGCCGTGAGGCCGGAAATGAACGATCAGAGGGGAGTGGGGACTGTTTCAGACACGGCCTGGCCCCGGGCAGGGACCGAGAAGGTCCAGGCAGTTGAACAGTGGGAGGTGCCAGGGGGACGTCATGGGGGATGAGGCCGTGATTGGAGCTGCAGCCCAAGCCCGTGTGTAGTTCTTACTTCAGGACCAGGCAGCGTGAGAGGCCCCGGGCCTCTGGCTTGGGACCTGCAGGGGGCATGAGGTGACAGGTGGCTTCTCCCAGGCCGCCCGCACTGGGCCCCACCACCCTCCCCCATTGTGTCCTTCTCTCTGTTCCTGTGGGCGGGGGTCTGACCCCTCTGGGAACCGGGCAGGATGTTCCCTTGGAGCGTGGGACTATTACCTTCTCCAAGTTAGTATACGCCATGCTCAGAGCTGGTGAAACTGAGGCTGGGAAAAATGGCAGGATGTCCCAGGAGTCGGAGAGAGCAGGCACCTCTGACTTCTCAAGGCCTGTGCTCCTAAGAGAACTGGGTTGCTCTGGCTTCTCCTTGGGGAGCGGCTGTCCTCTGGGAGCGAGTGTGGGCCTTCAGGGTAAACCACGAAGCCAGCGCAAGGTCTGGCCTTGGGGTCCAGGCCGTCCATGTGTACACCCCCGGACTGGTCAGCCTTTGAGCCCCCAGTGGAGAGGGCAGGACCCTTCCGTACCTCAGGGGGGTCCCAAGTCCATGGCCAACCTGACGCCAAACTGGCCCCATGTTTGGGGGACTGTCATGAGTGTGGCCATTGCCACCATTTTACTGGTGCATGTTTTGTGCCAGGCGCCCTGCGCACCCGTGCTCTGACCTCCTGTCCCTCCCAGGAAACCTCAGGTGGAATGAGTGAGGTTCCCACAAGGAGGGGGTTCTGCACAATCAGAACATGTTGCCTAAAGGCTGGCCAACAGAATTGTCACCCCTTCCCCCAGACTCCCCACAAGCAGGCACAGGGAGGCCAGGGGATAGGACCCAGAGGAGGCTATGTGACTCCAGGCTCCTAGGGACCCGGCAAGTTGGGCAGGGCTTCTGGGAAGGGAGGGGGCAGAAGCCTCACCCACATCCCCGCCGCCAACTGCCAGGACAACGGCTACCTTTTAAGAGTGTTTATGCCGGGGTGGTGGCATTTCCTAATACATTTTTCATTATGCTTAGCTAATTTTGCGCATTTGGTAATTTTTCTACAAAAGCTGTGTATCGTGCACATGTATCCTTGCAAACCCCCTAAGAGGATGGGGTAGCAAGGGGTAAATGCAGGTGTGTGTGTGGGGGGGTGTCTAGTGTTTTGGCAGGGAAGGCGGGGCTTGCTTCTAGACCCTCCCTTCCTCCTCCCCACTTCCCACAGCCCCACTGGGGACCGAGAGGAGGGGTAAAACTGCGGGGAGTCCTCCCACGCTCACCCCGCAGTCCCAGAACCCCCCACCAGCCAGGTGCCTCCATCCCAGGAGCTGGAGAATCGCCGCCCGCCTCGGCACCATTTCCCCCTGCCGCTCCTTGAAGGCAGAGCCCAACATCGAGTGGACGCCAAGAGCGCCCTTGTGGCCTGCCAGAGACGGGCAGGGAGGAAGAACCGGGTGCAAGCTTGTGGGGCAGGACCTGGAATCTGCTGGGTCCCCGGCCAGGGCACTCGCTGGCTGGGGTCCCGGGGGGCATGTGGCTTCAGTCTAACTCCCCTCCGCTCTGTTCTTCCTAGATCCACTTCCCGGACGTGGAGAGGGTGGAGTGGGCCAACAAGGTAAGACCACGGGGGAGGTGGGCCGTTCTCTGTCAGGGCCGCAGCCCGAGGTGGCAGCAGAGACAGGGGCCTGGCAGTCTACTTGCTTGGGGAAGGCAGAGATGGCCCCGCTACTGTTGGAGTGGCACCAGAATGGCTCTCTTTGCTTAAATAACAAGAGGGAGTGGGGGAGAGAAGGGGAAAGGAAGAGAGGAGGAAAGAAGAGAGTGTGTGCGTCCTGATACACGGCCATAGCAGAAAAGTTAGAAAACAGAAGTAATGAGAAGTGTTTGTCCCTCCCCACCAAGATCATACCACAGGGACAGGAAGACACTATTAGATCACAGCTCTTGATTCCACCTGGCTCCCAGCCCAGATACCTCACCGCTGGCTGTGCAACCTCTGGAAGCGTGCCTAACGTCTCTGAGCTGGTTTCCTTATCCTTAAAATAGGAATAATTATGGTCCGTGCCCTGGTGCAGTACTTGCTCACTGACATCACTGTGAGGGTTGCTGTTGGATCGTCTAGGGGACTTCCCTTTGGGCTTTCTTGCAGGGTTCCTGGCCCTCCCCACAGCAGGGACCTCTGCTTTATAGGTCAGAATCCTAGGTCCCTTCCTACTGACCTGTTCAATTCCCTGACTCAGGACTTAACACAACTCTTGCCTTGGTTCTGGGAGGAGGTTTGGCCCATAACAGGAGGAACTTAGGTATAAGAAAAGACTTCCCAGTCAGGTATGGTGGTGCATGCCTGTAATCGCAGTACATGGGAGGCTGAGCAGGAGATGGCAGATTCGAGACCAGCCTAAACAACACAGCAAGACCCTCAGCAACTTTACCGGACCCCGGTTCAAAATGCAAAAAAAAAAAAAAAAAAAAAAAAAAAAGGCTAGGAGTATAGCTCAGAGGTGGAATGATCCTGTGTTCGATTCTTGGTACCAGCCGGGCACGGTGGCACACGGTCGTCATCCCAATACTTGAGAGGCTGAGACAGGAGAACCACAGGTTTGAAGCCAGCTTCAGCAGTTTTGTGAGGCTGTCAGCAACTTAGTGGGACCCTGTTTCCAAATAAGAAAATAAAAAGGGCTGGAGATGTAGCCTGGAGGTAGAATGCCCCTGGGTTTAATCCCCTGTACAACAAACAAACAAACAAGAGAGAGAGAGAGAGGAAGGACTTCTTGGTAGTTGTTGACTTAAGGTTAGTATTTTCACATTCCCAGGAAAACCGTTGCCGAGGGCAGTGTGCCCAGCCTGTAGGTAAAATCCGGGGTTCTGTGGGTCACTGCAGGCCTGGGGCCGCCTAAGCAGGCCTCACAGAGGTCCCCTGCGTGCTAGCCAGGTCCCGTTCCCTGTGACATTACGCCTCTGGGTGACACACAGGCCCCCAGGAGCTGCTCGTGCCTTCCTACAGGAGAGAAGCCACACCCTGGGGCGCGCCCCAGAGGCGGTGGAGTGGGGTGGGGGGACAGCCAGCAAGGTGAGAAGATGAGATCAGACCATAGACATAGACTCTGGGGCTGGAACGGGCCTCTGAGAACGTGGGCAGCGAGCCCTGGAGAGACACACCTCGAAGCTCCTCCAGTTGTGGGTGTGGGAGGCGGGCATGGCCCAGGGAGGCACATCTTTAAACTGAGGTCCGAGGCCTTGGCAAAAGCAGGAGAGGCCGCTGCCCCAAGCAGAACTCGGCAGCCGGCCCCACGGGGCCCCTCTCGGCCCCTCCAGTCCCACCCTCACCACCCACTCTGCCTGCCTCCCACTAGAGTAGGGAAAGGACATTAGTGATGAACCCGAAACACACAGAGTGTAGAGATTCCTCAAAAATGCCCTCGCCACCTTAGTGTCTTGGTTTTGATCATTGTACAGTCAAGTACCGACTAACAACATTCGGGAGATTATAGTGGAGCTGAAATATTCCTACCTACTATGTTTTTTTTTTTTTTTTTGCGGTACTGGGGATTGAACTCAGGGGCATTCTACCTCCGAGCTATACCCCCAGCCCTATGTTTTATTCTTTATTTTGAAACCGAGTCTCACTAAGTTGCAGAGTGCCTCACTAGGTTAGCTGAGGCTGGCCGTGAACCCGGATCCTCCGGTCTCAGCCTCCCGAATGCTGGGATTACAAGCATGCGCCACCATGCCCGGCTTGTTTTTTTTTTTTTTAACTATACCTTTATAATATTTAGATGCACAAATACCATTCTGTTCCGGTTGCCTTCAATATGCAGCACAGCGACATGTAGTACAGGTCTGTGGGCTGAGGCTTCTAGGTTTGTGTAAAACACTCCAGGTTTGCACAACAAGAGTCACCTAACCATGCCTCTCTCAGAACGAATCCCCACTGGGAAACCATGCATGGCTGTATTGCGGTTACATAAGGTGTCCATGTTAAAGGGCTCTTGGTATCAAACGTGGTTTCCAGACCAGCACCGTGAGTCACTGCAGAAATCAGCCCAAAGCTGCCTCTTCTGACCACTGGAAACAATCTACAGGTAGCTGGCAGCACACGCCTGTAATCCCAGTACTTGGGAGGCTGAGACAGAAGGATCACAGGTTTGAGGCCAGCCTGAGCAATTAGCGAGGCCCTCAGCAACTTAGTGAAACCCTGTTTCAAAATAAATAAGCCAGGCATGGTGGCGGCTTGTAATCCCAGTACTTGGGAGGCTGAGACTGGAGGATCTGAGTTCTCCAACAGCCTCAGCTACTTAGTGAGGCCCTCCACAACTTAGTGAGACCCTGTTTCAAAATAAAGAATAAAAAATAGGACTGGGGGTGTAACTCGGAGGTAGAATGCCCCCGAGTTCAATCCCTAGTACTGCAAAAAATTTTTTTAAAAATTTAAAAATAATAAAATAGGGCTGGGGATGTAACTTGGAGGTAGAACACCCCTGTATTCAATCCCCAGAACCACATACACACACACACACACACACACACACACACACACACACACACACACAAATTAAATCCACAGGGAACAATTTGTTTCTGTACTTCTTTTCTTAAACCCATGGCATTTATTAACTTTTCATATAAGCCGTAATGTAGAACAAGGTTATATTTTAGCACAGGACTAAAGGGCTTCGTATTATTAAATTCAGTGTTTTTTTGTTTTTGTTTTTTACTATACCTTTTCTTTTCTTTCTTTCTTTCTTTTTTTTTTTTTTTTTTTTTTTTTTTTTTTTTTTTTTTTTTTTTTTTTTTTTTTTTTTTTTTTTTTTTTTTTTTTTTTTTTTTTTTTTTTTTTTTTTTTTTTTTTTTTTTTTTTTTTTTTTTTTTGCGGTACTGGGGATTGAACCCAGGGGCATTCTACCTCCAAGCTATACCTCCAGCCCTGTTTTTTATTCTTTATTTTGAAACCGAGTCTCACTAAGTTGCAGAGTGCCTCACTAGGTAGCTGAGGCTGGCTGCGAACCCGGATCCTCGGGTCTCAGCCTCCCGAATGCTGGGATTACAAGTGTGCGCCACCATGCCCGGCTTTTACTATACCTTTTCAATGTTTGGATGTACAAATATCATTGTTACAGATCTCTGCATAAATGGCACCAAGCCTTAGGCGTGGGGTACCGCTGCCTGCCGAGAGTGGGAACCCCCGCGGTGGTTATCAGATGTTTGAGGGACAGACAGCTGGAGGAGGGGGCGGCCAGGGAGGTTGGCGCTGCAGTGCAAGGCCCCAGAGACCAGGCTGCAGAGAATCAGGCCCTGTCCCTGGCAGCGGCGGGTCTGTGGCCGCAGGCACAGACCTGAGCACCCGGGCCTCTTCCTGCCCTGGCAGATCATCGCCCAGGTCTGGCCCTACCTCAGCATGATCATGGAGAACAAGTTCCGGGAGAAACTGGAGCCCAAGATCCGCGAGAAGAGCGTGCACCTGCGGACCTTCGCCTTCACCAAGCTCTACTTCGGACGGAAGGTCGGTGCCGTCCGGGGGGTCAGCCCAGGCTTGCTGCGAGGGCTCTGCTCTGTGCCCTCAGTGTCTCCTGCCCCCCAGTGTCCGCTGACCTGAGTCCTATCTCCGTCATCCCAAATCCGCCCCCCAGGTGGAGCACCGCATGGTGACCTCCAGCGCCTGGTAAATGGGAGGCGCTGGCATCCATTGTGCGCTTGGAATAAGCCGGCATCGGCATGCTGGGAGAGGGTTAGCTCTGGAGCTTCTGGTTCCTGCAGCTTGGGCGCTGCCAGGTGCGCACTGAGCATGCGCTGTATTGCGGTGCACACCCCAGCCTCCAGAGGCTGGCGCACAGGCGGAGGCTGCAGCGGCAGGTGTGGTTGATAGCAGAGGAATGCGTGAGTTCAGAAGGGGAGGGGTGGCGCTGTCCGTAGTCAGGGAAGACTTCCTGGAAGAAGCTGTGTCTGCGGGCTCTGGAAGAACCCAGCAGGCCAAGAGCCAGGAAGCCTGTAGACGGTTTGGAGCAGAGCCGCTGGGCAGCCGCGACTGTGGAGGGGTCGCGCTGCCACCACTTGGAAGGACAGTCTCCCCGTGTCGTACACATGTTAACCTTTTGCTCTGTGTGGTTTATTACATGTCCATGCGTCTACCTCTTTATCTTTTCTTAATATGCTTTTACTCTGGCACATCACAGTCTCACATTGTAACGTAAGTCCTGTTGACAGCGACATACATGCACACAGCACTCGGTGCCCCCAACCCTGGCCCCGGGTATCTTTTTTTTTTTTTTTTGCGGTACTGGGGATTGAACTCAGAGGCATTCTACCTCCGAGCTATACCCCCAGCCCTATTTTTTTTTTTTTTTTTTTTTTTTTTTTTTTGCGGTACTGGGGATTGAACTCAGTGGCATTCTACCTCCGAGCTATACCCCCAGCTCTATTTTTTTTATTCTTTATTTTGAAACCGAGTCTCACTAAGTTGCGGAGTGCCTCACTAGGTAGCTGAGGCTGGCCCCGAACCCGGATCCTCCGGTCTCAGCCCTCCCGAATGCTGGGATTACAAGCGTGCGCCACCATGCCCGGCTCCGTGTATCTTTTTAAATGCATTTATTTATTGTGGTACCGGGGAGCAAGCTCGGGAGCATTCTGCCTCCAAGCTACACCCCCAGCCCCTTCTGTTTTCTATTTTGAGGCAGGGTCTCCCTAAGGCGCTGAGGCTGGCCTCACACCTGCACTCCTCCTATCTTGGCCTCCCACGTACTGGGATTACAGGTGCCATTACTAAGCCCCACTTATTCATCTTTTTTTTGAAAAAAAAAATGCTTTTCAAATGGAAGAGCAGATACCAGTGAGCTTCACCGCTAACACTGCGGCTGCTTATCACTAACTCGGGAGAACCTGGAGAGGGAGCCCACGTGCCGACCAGGTGCCCCAGCCCTCCCGGCCTTCCAAGCCTTTCTTGTCCCCCACCCTGCTCACCTCCTCTCCGTTGCAGATCACAGAGAACTTAACCCTCAAGGCTCCCTGCCCAGGCTCAGCCAGGACCCCAGTGCACTTGCCACAAGCCTTCCTTGACACCCACAAGTGCCACCAGCTCCCGCTGTACTGTGCGACCTAAGGCCAGTGACTCAACCTCTCTGAGCTCCCGTTCCTTTCCTCAGGTCTAAACGGAGCAGACCCACTTCTAAAGGTTGTTGTGAGGCGTAGCTGACAGGCCCGGCCTCGGGGCGGCTCCGTGGGCCTGTGTGAGCAGTATCCTGCATGTAGAGGAAAAATTCTTAGCAGGTCCTGGGTGGTGACAGCTTAATCATGTGCCCCCATGCCCACCCTTGTCCGGGGGAACCAGGGCTGTGCTGTCTGCAGCTGCAGTAATTCAGGGAATCTCAAAGAATATAGCCAGACATGGTGGTACATACCTGTAATCCCAGCTACTCAGGAGGCTGAGGCAGGAGGATCACAAGTTCCAGGCCAACCTCAGAAACTTAGCAAGACCCTGTCCCAAAATAAAAAAAAGTCTGGGGATGTAGCACAGAGGTAGAGTGCTTGCCTAGTACGTGCTAGGCCCTGGGCTTGATCCCCAGCACTGCAAAAATAAACATGTAAATAAATAAGAATACAAAATTGCAATGCAAGATGTGGAAAATGAGTAGTAGATGAACACGAGGAAGAATCAGAAAGTAAGTTGCAGCCACTTAGGCATTTTCAAAAGCTGGTCCAAGCCGGGCGTGGTGGCGCACGCTTGTAATCCCAGCATTTGGGAGGCTGAGACCGGAGGATCCGGGTTCGCGGCCAGCCTCAGCTACCTAGTGAGGCACTCCGCAACTTAGTGAGACTCGGTTTCAAAATAAAGAATAAAATATAGGGCTGGGGGTATAGCTCGGAGGTAGAATGCCCCCGAGTTCAATCCCCAGTACCGGAAAAAAAAAAAAAAAAAAAAAAAAAAAAAAAAAAAAAAAAAAAAAAAAAAAAAAAAAAAAAAAAAAAAAAAAAAAAAAAAAAAAAAAAAAAAAAAAAAAAAAAAAAAAAAAAAAAAAAAAAAAAAAAAGCTGGTCCATCTCACGTGTCGTACACTCTGGGAAAACCACAGGAGTTCTGCTCCCCGTGACCCCCACACCTCTCCTCTGAACGAATAGACGCTAGCCCTGTGCTGCATGTGATACAGTGCGCGTCCATGCATCTGTCTCTTCCTCTTTCTCAAAATGCATCTCAAACTAAATCGCAGAGACCAGTGGACTTCATCCTTAGCCATCCCTAAAGTGTAAGCTTCAAATGATGTTTGGTTTTTAGTCTTGATCAATAACAACCAGACCCTCTGACAGAAGAAGCGCCTGGGCAGGGGCTGAAGAGAGAAGGCACGTGAGCCGAGCGTGGTGGCGCACGCTTGTAATCCCAGCATTTGGGAGGCTGAGACCGGAGGATCCGGGTTCGAGGCCAGCCTCAGCTACCTAGTGAGGCACTCCGCAACTTAGTGAGACCCTGTTTCAAAATAAAGAATTAAAAAAAAAATAGGGCTGGGGGTGTAGCTCAGAGGTAGAATGCCCTTGGGTTCAATCCCCAGTACCACAAGAAAAAAAAAAAAGGCACGTGACCCAGGAGGCAAGGGCCTCGGCCAGTGCCCGGGAACCTTGGTCTTAGAGCAGAATCTCGGGACCCTGACCCTTTCCCTTGCTCTGTGGACACAAGTCCTCATCCACCAGGCTCCTCTTAAAGCGTCTCCTATGAGCCTTCACTCACCCCATCCACACGGGGCCGGGCGGGTCCTGAAGTCCCAGGACCCTGGTCAGCACCAGCCGCCTCTTGTCTCTGGGCTACAGGTTCAGCGGGTTCGGGTTCAGTGCCCTCGCTCTGGCCTTCTCCCCGCTCCAGGGCTGCACTGGGCAGGTGCCCAGGAGAGAGCTGTGTCCGGCGTGGAGAGGGGAGGGCGGGGCGTCTCGGCAGAGGGCGGGCTTCAGTGCGTGCTTGTCCACAAAGCCCAGTGCCCCTCTGCTGCGACAGCCCGCCGACCCAGCCCCTCTGGCGTTCTCTTCCAGTGCCCCAGGGTGAACGGTGTCAAGGCGCACACCAACAAATGCAACCCGAGACAGGTGACCCTGGACCTGCAGATATGGTGAGAGCTCCGGCCTCTTTGAAGATGGAAGAGGGGGGCATGCGACGTCCCCTGTCTCCAGGCTGGGGCCCCGGGGCCTGGCTGGAGGCAGGGAGGAGCCCATGCCCCACGCTGCCGGAGCCCTGGGCGCAGGCGACAGCCTTCTGGAAGCCAGGGCTGGGTGGCCTGGAGGGTCAGACCAGCCGCCTTGGAGAGGGCTTGGCCAGAGAGTCGGGGTCGGTGGTAAGCCAGGGGCTCCAGACATAGGTGAGAGGTCAGCTGGAGAGCAGGGCGGGGGCATCCCAGGACAGCAGGAGGGAGCAAAGACACACAAGCGGCTGGTTTGCTGGTGGGGACAGGGCGCCCCTTCCGAGCAAAGTTCATCAGGAAAAAAGGGGGAGTGAATCGAGGAAGTCTCCCTGGAGGTGGTGAGGTCTGGAGCCGCGGGGGCTGCTTCTGCGTCCTCCTGGAAGATGCAACAGAAATGACGAAGCGGGAGCACCACGCTGGTGGAGATGGGGCATTGCTTACTGAGCCCCTTCTGTGTCTTGGGTGTCAAGGGGCAAGGTGGTGACCAGAGTCGCCGCCCTTGTGGTCAGAGGCAGGGATAAGCCTGGAATACCCAGGTGTAGGGCTGCCCCTTGGGGTCTGGGCAGAGGCCAAGAGAGGCCCAGGCTGTTGGGGAGGTCGAGTGCTGATGACACAGCTCAGATTTGGTCAGGGCTCGGGCTGGGCGAGGCTGGGCATGGCTGGGCACATTGCCTGACCTCTCTGAGCAGGGCGGCCTCCCCTCTTCCCCTCCCCCTCTCTCCCTCCCCATGTCAGCTACATCGGGGACTGTGAGATCAGCGTGGAGCTGCAGAAGATATCCGCTGGTGTGAACGGGATCCAGGTGGGTGGGGCCACGTGCCTGCCACCTCTCTGTTCCAGCCCTGGGAATGGCGGAGGGGTCAGGGGAGGGGAGCCGGCTCAGGCCGGAGCAGGCTATGGAATGGGGTGACCACACCAATCAGAGTCTGCTGAAGCGGTGCCTGCCTGCACCAACCCCTGCTCCGCCCCGGGCCCCCCAACCTGCCTCGGTCTGCAAAGGCCCCCCTGAGAGGTGCCGGAAATCACTTCTGGGTCCCTGTTGACCAGCACCACTGCGGATGGCCCTTGGTGGCCAGCGGGGGGTTGCAGCCATGTCCGGGGCCCCGGTCTGAAAGCGGTGGTCCTGATGGGTTCGGGGTGGGCTGGGCAAGGAAGGAGACACGCAGGCTCGCTGGCTCACGGGCCCGTGTCCGTCCAGCTGCAGGGCACGCTGCGGATCATCCTGGAGCCCCTCCTGGTGGACAAGCCCTTCGTGGGAGCTGTGACCCTGTTCTTCCTTCAGAAGCCAGTGAGTGTCGGGGGCCGGGACAGGCCTGCTGCTCCATCGGGCTCATCCACGGGGTTTGAGCCCAGGAGTGGACACTGCCTCGGGCCGCCCTGGCCTGGGCCCTCAGCCCCCTGCCTGGTTCCTTCTTCAAGGGCATGGGTGGTCCAAGGTGGAGTCCTCAGTGTCCCTGTTCCACCCTGAGCTCAGCCCTGGGCGGTGCCTACTGCCCCCTGCAGGGGGCGCTCCCCCTCCCCAGGCCAGGACCTACGATCTCAGGCCTGGGCTCCGGGGTCCCTCCAGCCTTACAGCCTCTCTCTGCCCCTGCAGCACCTGCAGATCAACTGGACAGGCTTGACCAACCTGCTGGACGCACCGGGAATCAAGTAAGAGCCTGGACGCCTCTGGGGGGGGGGGGTCCCGGTATGGGGCCTTGGGGCTCTGCAGCCAGGGCCTGGGGCTGCACAGAGAGCAAGAGGGGCCATGTCCGGGCCCTCCCCTTAGCGAATCTGTGATTGTGGACCAGTTACTTCACCTCCCTGGGCTCGTCCTCAGTAAGGGGGAGCCGGCTTCCTCTGTCTCGAGAGGTTCTGGGGTGCGTATGAGTGTCTTCAGCCCTCCCCAGCTCAGGTCTGTGGTGAGACGCAAGGGTACAGGAGCAGGCGGCTGTCACAGTCGAGGCTGGCGAAGGAGGAGGGGGCCCAGGAGATCCCGCCTCCCCAGGGCCAGGCACGGGCCGCTCTCAGAGCCCCCGTGAGGCCAGCAGGGAGGACCCCTGGCTGCCCTAGGACTCCCCCCTGAGCTCACTGCTCTGGACAGAGAGAATGCAGTCGTGCGTCCTCCTGGTGCACTTGCCGCATGCCAGTCCTGTCCTGGGCACGTCCTGCCGTTTCCCTGTGCCGGGGGAGGGAGGCAGGCAGCAAACAGAGTGGCCAGGCGACATCACCGTGTCCAGCTCTTAGGGCGTTTCCTGAGGACCAGACGCAGCTGGCACACACATCTCCTCCGCCCCCCACCGCTGTAGGAGGCAGCCTCCTGTCCCTCGCTGGAGATGAGGTCCAGGGAGGGGGCTGGGGTGCCGCGGGCCACACAGCTGGCAGCAGGGGCCCTGAGGTCCTCCTGCTGTGCCACCTCAGAGGACCAGCGGGGCTGGTGCGGAGGGGCCCGGGAGAGCAGGTGGAAGGGCTGCTGACTGGTGGGACAGAATGCCAGGTGTTAAGGCGTGTGCCACCTCTCGCCCGACACCCGAGCAAGCAGGGGTCAGGCGGCCTCAGGGGGCCCCGCCACGCTGCGCTCTGGGTTCTGGCTCCCGAGGGGGAGGGCGGTAGTGCCACCCGCCACAGCAGTCGTGCCTGGCTTCCCAGCGAGGTGTCAGACGGCCTGCTGGAGGACCTCATTGCAGCCCACCTGGTGCTACCCAACCGCGTGACGGTGCCGGTGAAGAAGGGCCTGGACGTGACCAACCTGCGTTTCCCGCTGCCCTGCGTGAGTACCGGGTGCTGGGCACCGCCACACAGCCTCGGGTGGGGCGAGAGGGGGAGACACAGCCTGTTTCTGCCCTGCAAGGCCCGTGGGTCCCTGGTTCACAGAGCCCAGGCACCTTCTGTGCTCCTCGTCCTCCTGTACAGCTGGTGCTGGAGACGTGGGCAGTCACCCCCACAAGGCCCTGAGAGCCCCCGCCCTCCTTCCCTTGCAGCCCCCCAACTCCACAAGTTTGGCGTGTGGGTAGGGGTGGTAAGGGAGCCTTGATCTACTGAGGATTCTTGGTGGCATCGGGGCTGGCACTTCCTTGGGGCCGAATCTCATCGCCTTCCCCCTCCCCCACTCCATCCTAGAACCATCTCAGGAGGCCCCTGGGGTGCAGCCACCTTGGCTGGGGGCCTGAGCCCCAGGGCTGGGAGTCAGGGCCCCAGGAGAGGGACAAGTGCCCCTTGGACCATCTCTCTCGTGTGTGTGTGTGTGTGTGTGTGTGTGTGTGTGTGTGTGTGTGTGTAGGGGGATGTGTCTCCCAGCCTCCCCTTGCTGGTGTATTGGCTTTACACGGTCATGCCATGCACTCGTGTGCTGGTCCCAGGATAACAATACAGGCGCCATCACCCATGTAATCACTGAATAGGGTCCTTGGAGGACAGCCTGGGAGGGGCCAGCCACTGCATCCTAAATCCCCTGAGGGGGGGTTCCTGTGCTTGTAGGTGTGTGGGCGCTGGCTGTGAAAGTCACACCCACTTCTTTCATTCCATTCTCTCTCTCTCTCTCTTTTTTTTTTTTTTTTTTTTTTTCCGGTACTGGGGATTGAACCCAGGGGCATTCTACCTCTGAGCTATACCCCCAGTCCTATTTTTTATTCTTTATTTTTGAATAAAGATGTCTCACTAAGTTGTGGAAGGCCTCACTAAATAGCTGTGGCTGGCCGCAAACCTGGATCCTCCGGTCTCAGCCTCCCAAATACTAGGATTACAAGCGTGCGCCACCACGCCCGGCTTCTGCTCTCTTTTACCTTCATTTCCCTTGTATAGGCGTGTAAGTTAGTAATGTGTTTCTGAAGTCCAATGTGGAAACCCAGCGGTGGGCTGGGCCGCCGGGTCCCTCCCCTCCTGCCCCGCCAGCATCAGTCAAGGTGGGGCCCCACCCCGTGGCGGCATGTCGCCATGGAGGCTCACTGGCCGGAGGAGAGGCCCCGGGGGACAGTCTTCCCTTGGAAGTACTTGTACGTGGCCGTATGTATACGTGTTTGATCACGCTCATAGTCCCCATTTCTTTGGTCTGTGGGAGCATTCTAGTTTCCTCTCTGGCTCTCTGGCTTGCTCTGACAAGGGAATCGTGTAATGACAGTATAGACAGAGGCCATGGCACTGCACGGAGGCCGATTCCCCATCCCCCTCCCCGTACCCCCTGTGCTGGACAGTTAGGGTGTGTCTGGCCTTTTGCTGTCAGGGACACTGGCGTCACAAATAGCCTTATGCACAGGCGTCTTTTTACATTTTTCCCAGCATGCCCTTGGGATAGGCTCCCAGAAGTGGTTTCGTGGATCAGAAGGGCAGATGCATATGTATTCACTGTTTTTTTTTTCTTTTTTAAAGTAGTTCTAGGATGCAGGCGTACCTTAAGCCTCCTGAACTGTCATTTTCCTAATTCTTGCGGTCTGTTCTTTAATAAAAACAGTGCTACTTTTTTTTTTTTTTTTTTTTTTTTTTTGCTTCTCCTGTGAGTGGTACCGGGATGGAACCCAGGGCCTTGAGCCTGCTAGGCAAGCGCTCTGTAACTAAGCTGCAGCCCCAGCCCGTTCATGTCTTCTTGAATGATAGCAGTAGGGAAGGGCTCTGCCCTGTGGCTTAGCCCAGGGTGTCACAGGCGACACTCACATTGGGGCCTTCCTGAACCCATGGCAGCGCCCACAGGGTGTGCCCTCACTGAGTCAAGCGAAGACTGGGTCTACACGTGGGGTGAGGGGGTGGGGCTGCAGGGAGAGAGGATGGCCCCTCAGGCGGCACGGTGGCCCAGGCAGGGCAGATGGCTGCAGCTGGATGATCATTCACGTGGCAGCTTTTGGAGGCAGGGCGTGTGGGAAGGCCAGGGACCTGGGCAGTGTCCTGATGCAGCAAGGATAGCCCTGTGCTCCAACACCACTTGCTGTGTGGCCTGGGCTGGGTCATTGTCGCCTCTGCCTTCCCGTGCTATTCTCGGCGTGGGCGGGATGAGGACGGTGACTGGAGGGCTGGCGTGGCCCAGGACGCGGCTGTGAGCCCTGGCCCACGGTGCTGTCCAGTCCCTGTGTTTCAAACCAGCTCGTAGTTCTTCTTCTCTGTGTGTCTGTGGCAACTGGCTGGGAATATTGACACCTGTGTGGCTTCCAATGGCCCCTGGGTGTTCTCCAGGGGGTGATCAGGGTCCACTTGCTGGAGGCGGAGAAGCTGGTCCCGAAGGACAACTTCCTGGGGCTCGGAGGCAAGTCAGACCCCTACGCCAAGGTGAGCATCGGCCTGCAGCACTGCCGGAGCCGGACCGTCTACAAGAACCTGAACCCCACATGGAACGAGGTGTTCGAGGTGAGCCTCCACAGCCCCTCTGCCTCCGGCCTCCACGCTGGGTAAAGGTGGGGCCTCACCCCCCCCCCCCCCCCGTGGTTCTCACATCCCCATGGAGGCTCGCTGGCCCGAGGAGAGGCCCCAGGGGACAGGGGGCAGGTCTGTGGAGTGCCACCAGGCTTCCGCGGCTGGCCACTAGGGTCCCTGTGTGCAGGCTGCGGGCAAGTCCCTTCCCTCCTTCCCCACCAGTGTCAGCTTTGTTGGAAGTTTTCAAATCAAAGAAAAAGAAGCCAGGTGTGGGGGTGCACTCCTGTAATCCCCAGGATTTGAGAGTCTGAGACAGGAAGATCTCAAGTTAAAGGTCAACCTCAGCAACTTATGGAGGCCCTCAGTAACATAGTGAGACCTTATTTCAAACTTAAAAACTAAAAAGGAGCTGGGCGTGGTGGTGCATACTTGTAATCCCAGTACTTGAGAGGCTGAGGCAGGAGGATCGAAGGTTTGTAGACAGCCTCAGCTACTTAGTGAGACCCTCCGCAACTCAGTGAGACCCTGTTTTAAAATAAAGAATTAAAATAAGGCTGGGGGTGTAGCTCGGAGGTAGAAGGCCCCTGAGTTCAATCCTCAGTACCACAAAAACAAAAAGGGCTGGGGATGTAGCTCAGAGGTAGAATGTCCCTGGGTTCAAACTCCAGTCTCTTTCTCCTCTCTTCCTCTCTCTTTCTTTCTCTACCCCCCAACCCCTACCCTGGGAGGCAGCTCCGCCCACCCCTATCAGTCTCCCCTACCAGAGCCAAACACCAGGAGCCCGAAGGCCTTCCTTAAGTTCAACCACAGTCCCTGCTACTTAAGGGGGCCCCCCAGCCCGTGCAGGCCTCGAAGGCCCCTCTGATCACACCTTCCAGAGCCACCTCTCAGGTGCACCCTTCCGACCTCCCCAGGGCCGGGGCGTGACGGGCAAGCCCCCTGGATGACAGAGAGCAGCCACTGTCCGTGGGCAGCCTCTGCCAGGGCCTGCACACGTTGTCTCTTGTCCCCTCTCTCTGCCCCCTCTCCTGACAGGTGGGGTTCCCAGGTACCGGGAAAGCCGGGAGCCGGCCAGGGCCCAGGCTGGGGTTTGGCTCCCCAGGGGTCATGAGTGAGGGTGGGTCCGCAAGTCAAGATCTGCAGGTCAAGATGTCTCTCTCCTTCCAGTTCATGGTGTACGAAGTCCCTGGGCAGGACCTGGAGGTGGACCTGTATGACGAAGACACCGACAGAGATGACTTCCTGGGCAGGTAGGAGGGCGGAGCCGGGCTGGTGGCCCTCCCTCCCTGAGGGCTCTGGCCTGAGCCACCCTCTCGGATCTCTGACACGGCGGCTGTGCCAGGCGACCTCCCCCCTGCGGCCACAAACCTTCCTAGATGTCTCTAGTCCCCAGCCGAGGCCGGGGCGGGGTGGGGGGTGTCCAGAGAGGCATTTCTGTTCTCTTGACGACATACCCAGAGTCCCCATTTGGAGCCGAGGGCCAGGCCGGCATGGACGGCCAGATACCCAAGCTCAAAGGACCGTGGCCCTCAGGGGTATGGGAGGACTGAAGTGGCCGAGTGGGACAGGCCATCAGAACCTCAGATTCACATGTGGGTCCAGTAGCCCCATGTCCAGCCATCTCCTGAGAAATAGAAGTACTGGCCCCAGTACTTGGGAGGCTGAGACAGGAGGATCGCAGGCTCAAGGCCAGCCTCAGCAACTTAGTGAGGTCCTTAACAACGTAGTGAGTTCCTGTTTCCAAATAAAAAAATAAAATAGGGCTGGGGGTACTGGGGGTACAGCTCAGAGGTAGAATGCCCCTGGATTAATCCCCAATGCCAAAAAAAAAAAAAAGCACTAGTATACTAGTACTTAAAACACTTATTACACAAGTATCTGTGGTAGTGAAACACAGCCCCCTTGCCACCCTGGGAAAGTGCAGGAGTGTGCAGCAAGAGAGGGCGCTGGCTGGATGTCTGAGTGCATTTGCCACTGCCAAGCAGCAGTGTATCAGCAGCTTTCAAAACCAAATAGAAAGCCGGGCGTGGTGGCGCACGCTTGTAATCCCAGCATTCGGGAGGCTGAGACCTGAGGATCCGGGTTCGCAGCCAGCCTCAGCTACCTAGTGAGGCACTCCGCAACTTAGTGAGACTCGGTTTCAAAATAAAGGATAAAAAATAGGGCGGGGTATAGCTCGGAGGTAGAATGCCCCTGAGTTCAATCCCCAGCACCGCAAAAAAAACCCAAAAAACAAAACAAAAAAGACCCAAATAGAACGGGAAGTGGGGGAGCCCTGCGTGGTTGGACCCATCAGCCCAGGGGGGGCCCAGAGTGGGTACTTCTACCCGTGCTCATGAGCTGAGGGAGCTGCGGGCCGGCTGCAGGACGCAGGGGAGGCGTTTACCCCAACCCCCACCCCCATGTTGCTCAGCTTGAGACCAGGGACACGTGACTAAAAAAGTGAGATTAAATGGGAGGCACAAGCTGATGGCCAAAAAACAAAACTGCTCACTGCCAGGCATCTGTCGTGTTTATTTTCCATCTTAACAAAAGAAGGTTGTGGTTCTGTAGCATTGTGGATTCCAAGTGAGGCTCAGGGCCCGTGGCTTATGCAGCTGAGTTCAGGTGTGACTTGACTTGTGTAGACGAGTGGGGCTTGGCTCGGGGTGGGCTAGCTACCGCCTCTAACGCGCACATGCTGTCTCTACTTACCTTGGTCAGTTTTCAGATCAGAGGGGCATCTGGGCTTTTAAAAAGGCAGTTAGAGGACAGGGGACTAGGAAGCTACATTCCTGTAACGCATGGGCAGTTTCACACAATGAGGAATCATCCCACTCAAAACTCTGGCCGAGCGGCTGCCGGGGAATGCAGAGGCGCTGTGGCCCGCAGCCCGTACTGCCTGGGGCTGGGAGCCGCCGGCCTCCCCCTGCGTGTCCCGGAGGAGCACCCCGAAGGTCAGCTGGCCCACCCTGCACTGGAGGTGACATTGGTCTCCCGTTGGTTCCTTGGGACGAGTGAGGTCGCTGTCTTAACGGCCCTGCTCAGACACCTGACGGTCGTGCTGAGGCGAGGTGGACCTCTGTCTCTCCCTCTGAGCTGCGCTTGCTCTCCCCTGTGTTCCAGCCTGCAGATCTGCCTCGGGGACGTCATGACCAGCAGGGTGGTGGATGAGGTAGAAGTGGCGTCCACACCCCGGGGGGGTTCGGTACAGCCCCTTCCGAGGACAGTCCCAGTGGGTTGCTCTTGCCCAGCTAGTCCTAGGAAATGGGTCCTTGTGAGCTGGCTGCACACCTGCCCATCCTCAGGGTCCCTCGGGGTCAAGATGGCTCCAGAGGACCCTCCCCCACCCCCTGCCTGGGTTGGAAGCAGCTTCCCTGGGGAATGCCCAGAGTTAGGACACAGCAGGGGCAGTTACCTGGGGGCCCTCCCTCAGCCACGCCTGTGGCTTCCCCTTCTCCCTGGAGCCCCGGAGGCCTCACCTGGCCCAGAGGGCGAGTGGCCCCTGCAGCCCTCTCCTCCTCACAGTGGTTCGTCCTGACCGGCACGACCAGCGGGCGCCTGCACCTGCGGCTGGAGTGGCTTTCTCTGATCACGGGCCAGGACGTGCTGACCGAGGTGAGCAAAAGGGGAACACCTCCTGGAGGCCATGGCCCTCTAGTCCCTCGCCAACCCAGGGACTCAGTCAGCTTCAGAGAAGGATGCAGGCGTAGCGCTCAGCCAGGGCCTGCCAGCCCCGCTCCTAGGAACCCGCCCTGGGTCTAACTTGAATCCGTCATGCCGCCGTTGTCTTCGTAGCCTCCGGGGAGCGCTGGGTTGTGAGCCACTCAGGGCTGTGGGGGGAGTTGGGGCTGGCAGACTTCCTTCTGCTGCCGGCCCCCAGTGAGGGCCTGTCGCTGTTTGCAGGATCCTGGTGGTCTCTCCACTGCCATCCTCGTAGTCTTCTTGGAGAACGCCTGCAATCTGCCGGTGAGTGCCCATGTGTCTGGTGTCACACACCTTGCTTTGTGACCGCCATGACGAACGTCCGCGTGTTGCTTTAACCCCCTCTTGTCTGGTGCTGCAGAGAAGCCCTTTCGACTACCTGAATGGTGAATACCGAGCCAAGAAACTCCCCAGGTACGCCAAGGTACGTGTGAGTGTGGCTGGAGACGCGAGTGAGGGCCCACCCCACCGCCACACAGCATGGGGATGACGAGGTGCCAGTCGCTGCGTCTAACCGTGAGCCAGGCACTAGCTGGCAGCTGGTCCCCATCCGTTATCTGAGTCCACGGTGATTACATGGCAGTCGCTGTGTGTGTGTATATATGGGGTACTAGGGATTGAACCCAGGGACCTTCTACCTCCAAGCTACATCCCCAGCCCTATTTTATATTTTATCTTGAAACAGGGTCTCACTAAGCTGTGGGGAGCCTTGCTAACTTGCTGAGGCTAGCTGCAAAGCTTCGATCCTCCTGTCTCAGCCCCCCAAGTTACAAGCATGTGCTACCAGATCTGGCTGTGTTGGTACCTTTTACTGCCCTTTCATACTCAGGACCCAGAGTTAAGTGCTTGGGTCACACAGCAAGGAGCCGGGAGCAAGGGCCTCTGGCGGTGACTTGGGATGGCCACACTGCTCAGGGGCCCTGGAGCCGGGCCGCCTCCTCTCCCACTGATGCTCCTGGGGGATAGAGACGGGGGGACTGTCGCAAGCCGACCGTGACAGCACCACCTCCGGTGTTGTGGATTTGCCCCTCATAGAATAAAGCCAGCAGAGACCCCTCTTCCTACGTCAAGCTGTCGGTAGGCAAGAAGACACACACGAGTAAGGTAAGGCAGCTTGGTGTGCGGGCCCGGGGAAGGAAATGGGGGCCCAACCCTTCTCAGGAGGAGGGAAAGGAGTTACCTTACACTGCCCTGTAGGCGCTGTAGGGCTCGCAGCAACCTTGCAGAGTAGTTTTCAAGAACCTGAGGACCAGGGGGACGCAGCTTGCCCGAGAGCAATACCACAAAGCAACAGAATTCAAAGGGGTCTAGCCTGGGTGTGATTCTAAAGCCTGCATCCTTCCCCCAAGCCACAAAGCACCTCCGTCCAGCACTAGAAATCCTGGAGGCCCCCACCCCCATAGTGAGCCCTTACAAGAGTGTTTTTTAGCACTTATAAAACTTGCTGGCACAGCAGTCCGTGCCCTCGTCTGGCTGCAGCCGTTCTGAACACAGAAGAGGCTGGTGTCTGGCTCCGCTGACCCGACCCTTCGGTGACCTCCCCCTTCTGTCCCCAGACCTGTCCCCACAGCAAGGACCCTGTGTGGAGCCAGGCGTTCCCCTTCTTCGTGCGTGACGTGGCAGCCGAGCAGCTCTGCGTCGAGGTTTGCTTGCACTTGGGCTCCTGGGACGGTTGGGCTGGGAGTCTGAGGCTGAGCAGTCAGGCCTGGTGTGTGGAGAGGACGCCGGGCCTCCCTCCTCGAGGCCCCGGGAGACAAGCCCTCAAGCGCCTTGGCTCCCTCCCTCTGCACAGGGTCCTCACTGTCGCCACACGGCACTCAGCGGCCGGTGCTGACATTTGCCCAGGACAATTCTTTTTTTTTTTTTTTGTGGTACTGGGGTTTGAACTTGGGGGCATTCTACCTCCGAACTATACCCCCAGCCCTATTTTTTATTCTTTATTTTGAAACCGAGTCTCACTAAGTTGCAGAGTGCCTCACTAGGTAGCTGAGGCTGGCCTCGAACCCAGATCCTCCAGTCTCAGCCTCCCGAATGCTGGGATTACAAGCATGTGCTACCACGCCCGGCAGGACAATTCTTTTGAAAAACATTTTTTTGTGTGAGTGGTACTGGGATTCAACCCAGGGGCATTCTGCCTCCAAGCTACACCCTCAGTCCTATTTTATTTGGAAATACGGTCTCACTAGGTTGATGAGATTATTTGCTGAGGCTGTTCTCCAACCTGCACTCCTCCCATCTCAGCCTCCCAAGTACTGGGATCACAAGCATGCGCCACTGAGCCTGGCTGAAAAACATTTCATTTAATCTCTATAAAAGATCTTTATTTTACACAAGAGCAAACAGAGGCTACATCAATCATTTGCCCACAAGGTGGAGCTGGGTCTTTGGGGACACTGAGCCCTGGCAGGGTGTCCCATCACGGAACAGCACACTCGCTGGTCCCTAACGCCAGCCCCACGGCCCTGGGCACTGTCGGGCAGGGAGCAGGCGTGGCCCCCCTCACCTCCCGGCCCGCTCCCAGGTGCTGGATGACGACCAGGAGTGCGCTCTGGGAGTTCTGGCGTTCCCCCTGTGCCAGATCCTCCCCTTCGCCGACCTCACCCTGGAGCAGCGCTTTCAGCTGGACCACTCGGGCCTGGACAGCCTCATCTCCATGCGGCTGGTGCTTCGGGTAAGCCGCTCCCGGCCCGTTGCTGGAGACAGGAGCCATGTGAACCGTCCCGGGCCCAGGCACCTGCTGGGTGCAGATGCTAGGAGATGGGTTTGTTTTTGATTTTGGAATACTGCTTCCCCCCCCCCCCCATTCCTGAATCCCTCCTAGAACTTCTAAATTGGACCTCACCTTCATTTCCCGTCTCCTTACCTCAGAGCTGCATTCTAGCTTCCTTCCAGATCACAAATTCTCTTTGGCTAGGCCTAGTCTGCTGTTTAACCTGTTCACAGCTTTTATTTCAATGATTTTTCCATCTTTAATTTTATCTTTCAAATTTACCTGGTCATTTTTATAATATTTTGTCATCTCATGTTTATGTTCCATCGTTAGTGATTTGGAATTTTTTTTTTTTTTTTTTTTTTTTTTTTTTTGCGGTACTGGGGATTGAACTCAGAGGCGTTCTACCTCCGAGCTACACCCCCAGCCCTATATTTTATTCTTTATTTTGAGACAGGGTCTCACTAAGTTGCGGAGTGCCTCACTAGGTAGCTGAGGCTGGCCTCGGATCCTCTGATCTCAGCCTCCCAAATGCTGGGATTACAAGCGTGCGCCACCACGCCCGGCTTTACATTTGTGATGCTTGTTTTATCTGCTGAGGCATTTTCCTGGTGACTCGTTTTATAACTTTGGTTCCTAATATGCTCAGGAACATGTTCCTTGTGGCCTGGGTTAAAGCTCCAGGTTCCACAGAGGTTTTGCTGCAGCTCAGTACCTCAGGAACACTACAAACGTGTATTCATTTTTATGGTCGTTTCTTAACTTTGGGTTTCAAACCCCACATTCAGTATGACTATGAACTCAGAACTTACAGAACAGTCCTATACGGTGTGTAGCCTTAGGAAAGACACCTTACCCATCCAGAATATAAGCTGAGACAAACACATCTTATCAGTCTTTGCTAGCAGATAGAATTTTTATTCTACTTTTTCACTGAGGAACCACCTTCCTGAATCTCACTTCAGCTCTCAGCCTAACAGTGACCCAAGGAAAGGTTAACTTTTTTTTCTCACTTTTTAAAGAATTATCCTTACTTGTAATTTTGGCATCAAGGTTTCTCAGAATATTTGGATTGCCATACTAATTCCTAGGAAGGGTCTTGCCTGAGGGGAAGCCGGAAGGCAGTGCGCCCAGCCCCCAATCCACCTTGCCATCTGCTTCCAGTTCTTGCGCGTGGAGGAGCGAGAGATGGGGAGCCCGTACACAGGACCCGAAGCCCTCAAGAAAGGCCCTCTGCTCATCAAGAAGGTGGCCGCCAACCAGAGCCACAAGGTCCCAGCGCAGGGAGAAGGCCCTGCAGACCTGCCGAGCCCCCCAGCCCCTGCCTCTGACACCAAAGCAGCCAAGACCACCCCCCCCAGCAGCACGGCCGCCGCCGCCGCGCCCGCACCCCAAGGGACAGGCCCAGAGCCCAAAGGCAAGGACGGTGCCAATGGGCTCTGTGAGCCCCCAGGGAAGAAGAGGAGCCCAGCCACCACCTTCCTGACTGTCCCAGGCCCCCACTCTCCGGGGCCCATCAAGTCTCCCAGGCCCATCAGAGGGCCTGCCTCCCCGTTCGTGTGGCCACCCAAGGGGCTGGCTCCCAGCATGTCCTCGCTCAACTCCCTGGCCTCCTCCTGCTTTGACCTGACCGATACCAGCCTCAGCGTGGAGTATGCACCGCTCTGCTTAATCTTTTCTAAAATCACCTGTGTGAGATATCTCCCTGGAGGGATAAGGAGATAGGAATTTCGTATCTGTGCAAGTTGTGATTTTTCACCAAGTATCTTTGGCAGCACGGTCTGGTAGAAAGAGGGAGAGGGCTGACCTGGTTACGGCTCTAGCTACCTGCTGACTGTAAAACAGAGGCTGGACTTCATTGTTAAGGTCCCGTCCAGCAGAAACACCTCCTGAATTCTAAAGACTTATGCCGAGACAATATAAAAAGCTTAAAATGTAGAGTTACATAAGTGGCTGTCATTTAATGTAGGCTTAGCATGCCATCTGATTTAACTCAATTTTCACTGTAACCCCACAAAACTAAACTTAACCATCATAGAAGTCAGCTTGGCCAGCCTCCCCCAAGGCACTGACACAAAGCAGGATCCACTGCTGCTCTTCCTGCTGCAGCGCAGGGGACTTGTATGTGCTCAGTGGGCCGACAGGAACCTTCCTGAGGATCAGTAACCCAGGTGCCGCCACCTCCAGTAGGAGAGGCTTCTGTCTTGGGCTGAGGGGCGAGGGCCAACACTTGTGAGGCCAAGAGGAGTGACGAGGTGACGGGCTTTCTCCACAGAGGCGGGGACTGGCGGCGGCGGCGGCTCGGCGAGGTCCGGCTCACGGTGCGCTACGTGTGCCTGCGGCGCTGCCTCAGGGTGCTGGTCAACGGCTGCAGGTAAAGGGACTTGGGCCTGCGCAAGCGCCAGGTGACCAAGTCAAGGTGGGGCATGTGGCCTGCGTGCAGGAGTGACAGTCCCCAAGGGGAGGTCCTTCTGCAGTGCTGATGGGCTCGGGAGGCAGTGGCTTCGCTCAGACCCAACCCTGCCTTGGGCTGCCTCTGAGATAGGATGGTTTCCCAAGCAGGAACCCCAGCTTCCAGGGGATGGAAAGTACTTGTTCTACTCCAAACTGTACCAAGATGCACGTTTTCAAGACCATTCACCTGATGTTTTGTCCTCTACACTCTGCCCTCTGGCCACCTAGACTACACTTGAGCCCATCTGAAGGGCTAGTGCAGCTTTCGCCCCAAAATGTCTTTGCAGTGTTTGAAAACTAGGAACCTCTTTTCTCTACAAATCAGAAACCTGACGCCGTGCACCAGCAGCGGGGCTGACCCCTACGTCCGCATCTACCTGCTGCCAGAAAGGAGGTGGACGAGCCGGAAGAAGACCTCCGTGAAGAGGAAGACCCTGGAGCCCCTGTTTGATGAGACGTGAGTGGATGCTGCCCTTCAAGCATGTGCTGAGCACCGCATGTCCAGCGCTAGGGGGGCCAGGACTCGAGGGCACCGCTGCCTGACGTGCGCTCCACAGGGAGAAAAGGACAGTCAGGGCCATTTATCAAGAAGGGTGCCCGTGGAGGCTAACGCACTCCCGATGATG
Organism: Graphiurus murinus; assembly: GCA_004027655.1. Taxonomy (NCBI): domain Eukaryota; kingdom Metazoa; phylum Chordata; class Mammalia; order Rodentia; family Gliridae; genus Graphiurus; species Graphiurus murinus. Next base: position 10,171 of record PVLC010014600.1, on the reverse strand, counting down.
GAATGTTCTACACGCTCTTTAAACGAAGTCTTTTTGGGAGTAAAAGTATTTGATCTGGCCAAATATATATATATTTTTTGGGGGGGACCTATTTTAACTGCTAGAATGCAATTGATAACAAACCTTCCTTGAACCCAAGGGCCTAATATTTCCTCCAAGCTCTTTGGCTCATTTTCCCTGCTGCACAAAGCAGATCTCCTCCCCGCCCCCGTTCCCGAGAGCAGAACTAGCAGGCAGACCCTATGCACACTTCTCGTTCTTGATAATGCACAGACTGCAGGCGCTAGAGGCATCCCAGTGCTTCCTTCTGCTCCAGTCCCAAAAGAAGACGTTTCCAGCCCGTCTAGGCAGGTGTTACACACCTCAGTTCTGGTTCCTTTTTATCCTGCTCATTTTAAAAGGATTTAATGGAGTTCTCTTTGGACTATGTCTGAGAACTAGTATGTTCCTTCAAGAGCTGTACTTTGAGCCGGTTGTGGTGGCACACAATTGTAATCCTAGTACTTGGGAGGCTGAGACTGGAGGATCTAGGTTTGCGGCCAGCCTCAGCTACTTTGTGAGGCCTCCTGCAACTTAGTGAGACCCCGTTTCAAAATAAAGACTTAAAAATAGGGCTGGGATGTAGCTCGGAGGTAGAATGCCCCTGGGTTCCATCCCCAGTACTGCCCCACCTCAAAAAAAAAAAAGCTGTACTTTGAGTTCAAAGATATATCAAGAAAGCCTGAGAGAGAGAACTTAGCCAATCAACCCTTCATGCCACTCAGGGAAGAGTGCCCTCAACCAGAGCTCTGACAGTTACACGGGTATCACGGTTACAGGACACAGGAGGGAGAGGCTTAACATTTCATCTCTAAAACAATCAGGAATCCTCTCAAAATTAGAGCAGCAACTCAAGTCTGCACTACCTGGAAGGCAAGCCTGGCAACTCTGGCCCTAAAAGTAAACCCACAAGCAGGGGCTCCAGGCAGGGGCTCCCGTGGGTACGTGACGAAGCCGATGCCACAGCGATTCCTCCGCCTCGCTCCACATTTCACACCAAGTCCAGCGCACCTCACTCTCCCGACGAGGCCTGGCCCCGAGGGGTCCTCCGAGCAGGTTCACGGTAGAGAGAGGCCACAAACTCCAAACCACAGTGGTCAGAAAGGCAAGCAGCCTCCTGACACTGCCGGGGTTGTGGACGACACGAGAGAGATTGCTCTTCATAATCCACAGCTCCTGCTTTAGTAGGGAAATGGGCAACAACTATTTTAACAATGACAAATCCATAAATCTCATCTTCTGACTTTCTTCTTCTTAAAGATTTGAATTTTTTGTTCCTATGGAAGAAGTAATGAAGAGATCACTGGATGTCGCAGTGAAAAACAGTAGGCCAGTTGGCTCTCACAGAAGGAAGGAGCTAGGAAAGGTAAGTACCAGAGAGCTGCGGCCACCGTCCTCCTGGTGGAGGACCTCCTGGTGGAGCACGTCCTCAGACTCCAGAGGAGGCGCTCCAGCAGTCATGAGAACTCACTCCAAGGAGGGTGTTAGTGGCATTGGAAGCTTTTTGTTTGTTCTTTTTTGTGTGTATGTGTGGTACTGGGGATTGAACCCAGGGACATTCTACCTCCAACCTACACCTCTAGCCCTTTTTGTTTTGAAACAGGGTCTCACTAGGTTGGTGAGAGTCTCACTTCATTGCTGAGAGTTGGCCTCAAACCTGCAATCCTCTTGTCTTAGCTTCCTTTTTTTCCCCTCTTATTCTTGAAACTAGAGAAATAAAATTCATATGCTAAACAAAATTCAAAAATCTCAAAAATTTTAACAAACTCAAAAATCTGTCCAAACTCAGCATCCCACAAGTATCTGAAGATCTACAGTATTAAGTATTGTTTTGATAAATGCGGCATTGTGTGAAGCTCAGATCCCATTAGGTCAAGATTTTTGTGGTGATGGTATTTTACCTAAAGTAAAGGTGGAACTGGGCGTGGTGGCGCACGCTTGTAATCCCAGCATTCGGGAGGCTGAGACCAGAGGATCCGGGTTCACGGCCAGCCTCAGCTACCTAGTGAGGCACTCTGCAACTTAGTGAGACCCTGTTTCAAAATAAAGAATAAAAAATAGGGCTGGGAGTGTAGCTCGGAGGCAGAATGCCCCTGAGTTCAATCCCCAGTACCACAAAATAAATAAAATAAATAAATAAATAAAAATAAAGGTGAAGGAAATACAAGCCCCAGGAATATTCCAAGAGACCCCAATGGTATGTGTACAGTACTTTGTAGTCTTACACTTTAATACCTTTGAAGCCCACTTCTACAAAGTAGATGGCATCATTTCCAATTTTACAGGTGAGGAAAGTTCTCTTTTTATAACATCCATAAATAAACATGACCCGAGATTCCTGAAGTGTGACTCCAAACGCAGCTTACCTTTGCCCAGGGCAGCGAGCGCAGGGTCTGCCCCGTCCCCTCGAGAGGCCCCGCGCTCGGCGCACTGAGGACTAACTGTGTGGTTGTCTAGGTACTGATCGACTTATCCAAAGAAGATCTGATTAAGGGCTTTTCACAGTGGTAAGTGCGCCCCTTCGTCTTTACGCTGTGCTGTCTCCGCTGCCTGTGCTCTCTCTCCAGATTCTTTCCCTTTCAGCACTAGTTCAGCTCCTCTGCTTGTCAGGAGAGAGTAACACCTTTACCTAAGGCTTCGCTAACTGCAGAGCTCTCTGGCCTACGCGACCTCTGTAACCTCTACCCTTACTCCTGCTTGGCAACGCGCAGGGAGCTGGGTTCTGCTGGTCACATTCTCATTGCTAACACGAGTCCACACCTGACTGTCTTACAGGTATGAGCTGACTCCAGACGGACAGCCCAGAAGCTGACGATGAGTACCATCATGGCTATGTTAGGATGTATACATCTGTACCTTTTGTCACTTAACTGTCCAGACATTGAATGAAAGTATACACTGTGTGAAATTCAACTGTGTGACTGGATAGTCTTAGGAAGAAGTAGCTCTGTAAAGGCAAGGACTACTACTTCCTCTTGATTGGATTTGTTTAAACCCAGAGAGAATTCGCATATTTATGTCTAAAGTCACCAAAACCTCAGTGGCGGTTTTTCACTTTGGGTATGTAATTATACACATCTGATTCAGGTCTTGCCTGAATGTGTGCTCCCGAAAGCCTCTCGGCCCTGACCTAAGGGCCAGGGGAGGGCCGTTTCTGAAGCAGCTGTCAACATTCCTGGGCAGTGACCAAGGGAGGACACTTTTGTGGAAATAGAAAGTGAACCAACCCCAGACTCTCATGAGCTAACACTGCTAGTGTCCTTAGGGCTGTCCGCTGCTTTGGAGCTAAAATGTATCTTCCTAATGGCAACAAGGTTACATTGTTACTTAAGCAGCCTGAGTTAAGTACTCTGGGAGAGCCTAGGCCTGAATTCCAGCATGTACATTATTTTCATAGGAAAATGAAAGCCATGCTCCAAACCTGGGTCTGCACCTGAACTTTGCCAGCAGAGGCTGCAGGACAGCTGCTGGCGGGGGAAAGGGAGCTTTCAGAACCTGGAGCAAGTGTGGACTCCTCCCGCTTTCCTAAGAGGTGGCTGGCTCCCTACGCAGGGGTGGATGTAAAGTGCGTATTTAAGCAAGTGCCTCAGAAGCATTTCAAACTCCAAGACTTCTTGTCCCCTTTGATGCTCCTAGAGCCACTGTCCTTTCTGTTCCCAGCCCTGTCCGTCACTGCCGCTTTTTTAAAGAATGAGAGTATTCCAAAACAAAGTGTGTGTCATGTTACTCTCACAGATTACCCATGACTTCCCATTTTCTGTAAAAATTGATCTGTCCTTGAATAGTTCAAATACTACGCTCATCTCAAACCAGCTGTCCATTCTGAACCAGCCCCCTCCTGTCACCTATCAAAGTATGGTGTATGGAAAGACACCCACTTTGTGTTTTAACAATTCTGATGTGTAATAACCGTTTAAAGATGTTTACCAAGTGTCTCTGCTGGGGCTCCCGCTCAGCGGCTGCAGTGCCTGTGCTGTGCTCGGTACTTCAAGTCTCATTTAGCGAGCCAACCGAACCATAAGCTACTTGAATTGTTTTCTCCCCTCATCATTCAAGACTACTTATGTAGATGTAAGATATACAATAAAATCTGTTTTTGTTTCTGCTGAGATTTCTATTTTGAAGGACACATTCCCATAATAGGGCAATTTATGTCTATCCTATCTATGCCATAACATCATAATTGTTCCCTAAATAGACAACTGCCTTAAACAACAAAGCACCAAATGACTAAATCACATGCTAAACACCAGCAATCCTAAATTACTGTTCAAGGTCGCAGTGAAATCTAGCTCTCCATTTCCGAATATGTAAAGATCTAGCTGCACCATGAGCACCATTTGAAACGTGGCCAGTTGAAAAGTAGCACAGGTAAAGGTTCTGGTGATGCCCAGAAGTCAGAGGGGAGGTAAACCGTTGAAGGAACCAGAGTTTTAGCATATGCCAGCCGGGAGGCCAGCTGTTGGCCTCGTGAGAGGCAAGAGCCGGGGAACCCCTCTGCTGCCTGTGAGGACAGGAGTGCTGGAGAATCAGCTAACCTGCCCTGCAGGAACATGGGGTCTGAAGTTACATACTGTCAGTGTGGTGTAGGAACCCCGAAAAATAGAAAATGGGTTTAGAACCGGGAACTCTGAAGATCTGATGGAGTCGACCACAAAGCTGGCCCGCAGGGTGTTGGCACTCACTTCCAGAACACATGGGAGAGCCCTGCAGCAGAGAGCTGTCCCTAACAGGAAGCTCTCAGGCAAAAAACTACGAAACGAAGCATGCATAACAAACGGAAAAATGTCCACAAAATGTAGATCAGCAAGAAGGAAAATGTACCATAAGGCAGAAGTGGCTGGGCAGCAAAGATAGCTGTTAAGATAGTTGGTAAACCTAAGTTTTGATTATTCAAAAAATATAACAAAGTATGTTATCAGCTTTCCATTACTGTAACAAATACCTGAGACAATCGGCTTATAAAGAGAAAAAGTTCACTGTGGCTCACAGTCGCAGAGGTTTCGGCCCGAGGTCTCCTCGCTGGGCTGTGGCGAGGCAGCACGTCTCGGCAGCAGCGCGTGGTGAAGCCACTCTCCTCATGGCTGGGACACTAGAGAGGAAGGATGGCGTCCCACGTCCCCCTCCAGGGCACACCCCAATGACCAGGCGAGCTCCCACAGGCCTCACCTACAAAAGCCCCACCACCTTCCAAGAGTGCCACAGGCCTGGGATCGTGTCTTGTACACGGGGCCTTCCAAACAGCAGTAAATAACCAAAGACTAATAAGGGCTCAAAAACGTGGGGCTCAAATGCTCGTACCGACTGCTAAGAAGCAATTTCCCCTAAGACCCAGCAAGTTTAGTGTGGGATGCATACTCCAGAAAACGTGGGGCTCAAATGCTCGTACCGACTGCTAAGAAGCAATCTCCCCAAGACCCAGCAAGTTTAGTGTGGGATGCATACTCCAGAAAACGCGCACACGGTGTGTGAGGACGCATGGTCAAAGTAGCGCCGCTCACAATGGCCCCGAGCCGGACACCACTGACTGTCGGTCTCAGGAGAACAAATTCATACTCGGAGGTAGACTCGCTCTACAGCAGCAAAAGCAAATGCCCTGGACCTAACAACACCATACATGCATGGCACAGTGCCGAAGAAGAGGAATATTGGCATACTTACAGTGTGATTTCATTTTTATCGACAGGCAGAACTAAACTATATTGGCGTAGGCATTCACACAATGGCAGAACTATTTCTGCAAGACTGAGGAAGTGATTAACAAAATCTGGATAAAGGAAACCTCCAGGGAAGGGACCACATGGCGGGCTGGGAAGGCTGAGTGGAGTGCTAGAGACCATTTCTTGGTGGTCACATGGCTGTTCACGTTGTGATCATACTTGACGCTTATAACATACCATTTTAGTCATATATGTATTATAATTTTAAAAGGTTAAGCAAAAAAGGAATACCTAACAACTTAATTAAAAGGACAAAATTACATTCAAGGTGATGAACATAAGTGGCCATTAAGAGTGATGTTAGGAAGATACATCAACTATGAATTTATCTGTACATAAAAAATAAGCTCAAAATAGACTTGTTGAGATTTATACTTAATATTTCCTAGAGACTGATAATTCAAGCAAACTGATAGAAATGCAGTTGATTAAACACAATAACACAATGTACATATATATATTAGAGGTCAGACATTAAGAGCATATATGGGACATACAGAAATCCATCTGAAGTCATGAATAAAATCAACAAATTCTAAAGAGTCAATACCCAAAAGACCACATTCTCTGACTACAATGCAATAAAAAATTAGAAAAAAATAAAAAAATAGGGGCTGGGAGTATAATTCAGTAGTCAAATACATGCTTAGCATTTGTACAAGGCCCTAGGTTTGATCGCCAGCACCAAAATAAAATCTAAAACAAAAAATATAAATTCAAAAGCAAAAGCAATCCTATAAACCCTACATATTTTCAGACTTCATATCTCTAAACTTTCGCTTCTAGCCAGGATGAAGTAACCAAAACCAAATTTACATTTCTACTTATAAAAACCAAAGTCAAGACAAAATACATTAAACAGCTTAAGATACCTAACATCAGGTATACCTGTGTGAAAATGAATGCTCATAGCAGTTTTATTTGTAGTAAAAAACCAGAAATAGCCCAAATTTTCCCCAAAGGTGAATGGGATTGTGGGATATTCACACAAGAATATTCATATAATACTACACAGTAATAAGGAATAAACTTAACACAAGAAACAATATATAAAAATCTCAAAATTATGCTGAAAGATGTCAAACAAAAAGAGCACGTTCATTTACATAAAAGTCAATGAAGCGCAAAGTAGTCTAGAGTGACGGAAACTGGATCAACTAATTGATGAGAGGGGGAGGGGAGGGTCAGCAAGGATAGCAAGAAAACTTTGGAGTGGTGGGTAGATTTATTATTTTTAAGTGTTTATATTTGAGTACTGCTAAACAGTAATTGCAGTTTAAATAATTAAAAATAGAGCTGGTCGAGAAGGGCTGAAGCTATTCCTGTCAATGATCCTGCCCTTCTCAGTGGCCTCTCGGGCAGCTCCAAAAAACTCCCTCTGGAGAAGAGTTTGAAATTGTTTCAAACTAAGTTATCTACAGGTTCTTTAACTAGTTAACAAAATTTAGATTAAAACAAAACCTGTTCAGACTTCCCGCAGAGTGCGATGGCACACACCTGTAACAATCCCAGTACTTGGGAGGCCAAGAGAGGAAGATCACAAGTTCAAGGCCAGCCTCGGCAACTTAGCGAGACTCTTTCAAAATAAGTTTTTTAAAAGGGGCTAGGGATGTAGTAGGTCAGTGTAAGAATGCCCCTGGGTTTAATTCTCAGTACCAAAAAAAAAGGTAAAAAAGAAAAGTTACGGCTTCCAGAATGTCTCATAGCAAATTTCTTGGAGTAATTCAATCAATTCAGAGTATTTACATTATTGAGTATCCAAATACTTTTTCTACTCAATCCTCCAGATATATGTTCTACAAATTGTGGGCCAGTGTTTAGAAATTGCAGGTTAACAAAACAAATAATATTAAATTTAGACAGGATCTAAGATATATCTAATCACTAAACCCAAGGTTACACCACAGGGATCTGGATGCCTGTCCGATGTTTACCCTCCTCCCTGTTCTACCGTGCTGTTTCTCCCTGGAGATAATCTATAATCGTTGTTCTACATGCTAACCAACAGGACGACCAAGAGATCCTCCTAGCATGCTCCTCATGAAGATGAGGGCTGGAGGCAGCAGGAGTGGCCTGGACTCATGGGTGTGATGGAGAACACTGGTCCCTTGAGAAAACCAGACTGTCTAAATTTTGACAGAGAAAGCTGCAACAGCGGCGCCCGCTCTCCTGTGAAGTGCAGCAAGGGTGAACCAGTTGCCCAGGAAGGCTTGGCCTAGGAGAACATGACTCATTACCTGTGCGTAATACAAGTAAGTCACTGAGAACACTTATGTTTGGAAATTCATCACAGAAATTTTATTTGAGATCTCATGTCCTTATAAAAAGTACATTACATTAAAATTGCAAAAAAGACACTGAGAAAAATAAGGGACATCTACTTATCTATTTGCCCCATGATTCATTTCCCATCCTAACACAAAGATAAAACTTGTTTCCCCTTTCTTCCTCCTGCTTTGAAAGGGCAGCTGCCATGAGGGATATCTTAATAGAATGTGCCAATAACTCTTTGCCAGGAAAGCAGTAGCTTTCTGTTGGCTGGACTGAGAGCAACCAGCTTTGCTTCTGCCCAGATCCAAAGGCCATTGGACCTGAAACTTAAACACAACTTTTCTATTTGCAATCTGTCTCCCTGAGTCTTTTACTCACAAACTCTACCTTAAAACAACCTTACATTTTAAGGTTTACTCAAGAATTGCTTAAGAAATCATTAAGGGACCTAAGGTTAACTTACTACTTTAATAACTTAGCAGCTATTCTAGTTCTATAAAAGAATCTCAAAGCTAATAAAAATTATATGGGTGGAAAATGACCCAATATTAAGAGGATAAATTCTGTGAGCAAAATACATTGTATAACCCTTGTCTCAAAATAAGATCAATCCTACAACATACTTAGAATGTTAAGAATGCAATTTACACAGTAAAAATGATTTGATTTGTTTTCAGTATGAAAGTACTTTTAATTTCTTTACTGCAGGTACAATGGCATCCATGTCATCAATTTCTGTAATAGAAAAAAAAAATAATAAGAGCAACCTCAGTGACAGGCTCCGAGGCGGGGACTCTATGCCGAGGCAAATCTGGGACACCAAGGCACCAGTACCGGTGCTGTGGTGCACCTGGAGCTCTTCTCCAGCAACCATGAGTTATCACCGACTCAGAAGGGCGATTCATAGCTTTTCTTTACAAAAGCTGCCACATAACCCCAATACCCTCTGACTCCAACACTACCCTCCCCCGCTGCAGCATGCTCTTAGCAGATCCAGCTGGCCAGTTTCACCACCCGAGTAACGAGATGGTGAAATCCTGGGTAGCGGCATCTCTTTCCTGGTCCCCATGTAAAGACAGGAGGAAATCCTTCTCCTAGAACACAGTGTCTTGGATCCTCTCAGGGCGACTTCTCGTTAGTGAACCACTCTTTGGTCTGGCTTACCACAAGAACCAGTTCAGGTTCTTCTCTGGCAAGTTCTTTCTGAGTTTGATTCTTCTTCCTAAAACTGTCTTATTTCACTCGCCTAAGTTGGAATTCACTCTGTGAAGCTCCTGGCCACTGAGGAAGCAGAGTCCTGTACTCTGCATTACCTAAATCCCAGCCCTACTAAGGGAAGCCCAAGGCAGGGTCTGTGGGCACTCACTACCAGCGTGTTCTGCCAGGTCTCTGGTTCATAAGCTCATTTCCTTGACTTAAAACATGCTTTTTGTGGATTCCAACTCTTTCCATTGTCGAGCTGGCTTTCGGCCGCTTCTCCTTTAGCCAGAACACCTGGCCTGTGTGTCCCACTATCCGTTAGATCCTAAGCTCCTGACCTCGGCCAGAGCACCTGTCTGGATCCACTTACAAAACATCAAGACACGGGAGAGGAAGCCAGCCGACAACAGAGGAACGGCTCTATTTTACACTGTGCGGAAAGGGGCAAGGTCTAGTTGTTCCCGACCCCCATTCTGAAGTCGCTAAAGGAGAAAACTGCCTTATAACCCCACAGAAAAGACCCTAGCTGATATAGGGATTTTCTCAATCACACCACTTATATAAGAAAAAGGAAATATTCTTAAAAAAAAAAATCTAATGAAAAGTCTCCATATCTGGTATTCAGTACAACACTGTACCAAATACTTACTGATGTCTAGTAATTTTAAAAAGTCACATTTGCCGCCGGGCGTGGTGGCGCACGCTTGTAATCCCAGCATTCGGGAGGCTGAGACCGGAGGATCTGGGTTCGCAGCCAGCCTCAGCTACCTAGTGAGGCACTCCGCAACTTGGTGAGACTCGGTTTCAAAATAAAAAATAAAAAATAGGGCTGGGGAAGCCGGGCGTGGTGGCGCATGCTTGTAATCCCAGCATTCGGGAGGCTGAGACCAGAGGATCCGGGTTCGCGGCCAGCCTCAGCTACCTAGTGAGGCACTCGGCAA
>PVLC010014599.1:0-38909 GCA_004027655.1 Graphiurus murinus | reverse complement strand
GAGGAGGAGGAGGAGGAGGAGGAGGAGGAGGAGGAGGAGGAGAAAAGGAGGCCCTGAAAAGGCCAATGGGGTCCATCCATTATGAAGACATTTAGGAAAATGAAGCCTGGCAACTTGGTGTTGGATATTTTGCCTTTGCCTGAGACAAGGAGTGAGAAACAAGCAAATGAAAACTTTAGAGATGCTGTGTGAGCAGACAACAGATGAGAGGACAAAACATAAAGGAAAAACAAAAGACTATATTAGAAGCAAGACATGCCAAACTTCAACAACAACAAAAAAAGATGAAAATAAAAAAATGATGGGACAGAGGAAGAAAATACAGATGGAGATATTATTGGGCCTTTGCCACCAGAACCAAAGGCTGTGCCAACTCTACCTCCTGTCGCCCAGAGCCACAGAGTAGAAGTGATCATCCAGGAGAGGAAGGATACCAATCCCAAGGTGCTGCATGTCAGGGACTGGAGCAAGGAAAAGACTTTCCCTTCAGATACTCAGTCACTTTTGAAATGCTGGACCACATGATATACTACAAACAAGCATTCTGACTTGGGTTTGTGCTATTGATTGTGCCTTCTTCTCCCAGAGGGAGAGATAACTTTAGGGACTGAGAGATACCTGTGTTCTCCTGTCCCTACAGAAGGCACAGGCTTCGGGTTGGATTTGTCACTGGGGAAAAAAAGTGAATGGTGCTGGAAGACTCCTTTGGCACTTGGCTATTGATTTCTCTCTAATGGGTGTAAAAGGACCTACCCACTTGACAGACCCAGTTGTGACTCAGTTGGATTAACGATCATGTGAGCTGTGAAAGAGTTGAAATATTCTATAAAGTCTGACTCTGAGGAGCTTGTAACTCTAAAAAGTAGAATCGTTCCAAAAGTCCAAGGATTTCAGAGCTGGTACACTCAGATAATGGATCAAACACTTTATTTTTTTAATGTTCTTTTATTATCTCACATCATAGTGTATATCATGTTGACATTGACATACACACACACAGCACTTGGTTCCCCCCTATACACACACACACACACAGGCACACACACACACACACACACTCACACACTCACCTCCCCATCTCCCCTGCTCCCATACAGAGTACTGAGATTGACATTGGGATTTTCACATATGCACACACAGTTGATGTATTTCCAATAATGAGCCTCAGTCTTCCCTCTCCCCTTCCCTTAGATCACTCCCCTGGCTCCACTGAGGTTTCTCCTCTGTTATCTGGAGTCCCTCTGGTATCCCAGTTACTCCTTAGCTTGAGTATATTAAAGAAAACATATGTACCTTGACTTTCTGTGACTAGCTAATCTCACTTAACATTAAGTTCTGCAGGTCTTTCCATTTTCTTGCAAATGACATTATTTTATTCTTCTTTATTGCTGAGTAGAATTCCATTGTGTATTTCCCATAGTTTTGTAATCCATTCATTTGTTGATGGACACCTGGGTTGGTTCCATAATTTGGCTATTGTGAATTGTGCTGCTATGCATATATTACTGTGGTTCTCTGGTTTCAACCTCTTTGGAAAGATACCCAGGAGTGGTATAGCTGGATCATATGGTGGACCTATTCCTAGTTTTCTGAGGAATCTCCACACTGATCTCCATAGCAGCTGCACTAATTTGCAATCCCCCCAAACAGTGTATTAGAGTTCCTATGTCTCCACATCCTTGACAGCATTTATTGGTGCTTGTCTTCTTGATGATTGCCATTTTGATTGGGGTTACATGGAATCTCAGTGTAGTTTTGATTTGCATCTCCCTGATAGCAAATGATGCAGAGCATTTTTTGTTTTTAGAAGCTTATTCAAGCTAGTCTTGGCAGCTATCGAGCAAAGTATCATCTATTATTTCTACCCATTTCATTATTGTACTATATTTCAATGAAAACACTAAAAACAAAAATTATTCATCTTGCCCAATGCTGTGCATGGCAGAGGGCAGGTTCACCATGTGTCCAAATTGGGAGTTCAGTAGTCATTCCACGGCATCTCCATTTTTCAGATTATTTCCAACAATTGAAAAGAGTGATGCAATATTGTCACCATTTCAAAGAGGGAAGATGTAGTAAAGTCACTTCAATGTGTGAACAGGGGTGGAGATTTATACATAAAGTTCCCCATTAACCTACCCCCTGAGGAGCTGGTCTTGAATCGTTTTCCAGATGGACTCGTGCACTAAATGGATGTTTGAACTCAGTCGGTGGTTTCCATTACCGCTCATTGGCAAACATGAGACCTTTATGTTTCTTAGAATGTCAGCTCTGATTACCAGATAAAAGCTAAACAGCTTCTTTGACCAAATTGCATCTTGGCAGTTAGAGCTGTGATCCACTTTTCAATGATTATTTCAAATCCCATTAAAATGAAAAAAAAAAAAAAATCAAGAGAATGGTGCTCATTTGAGACTATAGATGCAAAATCATTTCTTGCTCTTAGATGTATTGACACAGTTTTTAAAAAGGCGAATATACAGTGATAAGCTCATGCCCTGAACAAAAGACAATGTTTCCCAAATAAACAGTTACTTTGTTCATGACCTGCATGAATCCACACTGCTTTCATCTGGATTTTCTTATTTTCAGCTGAAAATATAACTAGTAGCTGACAAAAGATTCTTCAAACTATTAGTTTCTCATGGGTAGAAAACTAGATTTATCCAATTCTTGTGTGTTGTATTTGCCTTTGAAATATTTTTTCATCTTTAAAAGTAAACCCTGCACAGATATCTTAAAAGATATGAAGTCGAATTGCTACTCTTTCAAGAACAGAGAAAAAGACTCATGGTTAGCTGAGTAATGAAACATCATTATTTTTAAAAACTCACACTATCTGTTAAGAAACACTGCCAAAAAAATGCAAAGAAGAAAATTTAGAAGTTAAATATTTCTGCATTGGGGTACTTGGCATTTGTAATAGCAATAGAAAAAAAAAGACCCCCCCAAATCCACTCACTACTTTTAACCATTTTAACTTAATTCATTTTTTATTATTGTCACTTGGATTAAATAAATTCATGGATGGTTTCTTTGTTTATTAATACAAGATCATTTCTATATATTTTGCTTAACTGCAATTGATTACAAATAAGAGGATATGAAACCACATAATTGCAAAAACATGCAGTTTTGTGATGCTTACAAAATATACTCAAGGAAAGATGAAATCTTAGACTACAGAATGCTGAGTGAAGAAAATTAAAAGTGCCTTTTATCAACTTTGAAAAATCTCTTGAACATGAAAACCTAATGGCGTGATTTGCCTTTAATATGAAAAAAAGACTTGCTTTCTAGGATAAAAAGAAACAGAAGTTATAAATGAGTACTGAAAACTATATATATACACACATACATATATACATATACACGTATATGTATATATGTATGTGTGTATATATATACATATATATGTATATATATATAGTTTTCAGTGCTGATTTATATATATAATATATATGTATATATACACGTACATATATATACATATATATGTATATATATATATATATATATATATATAAAAAATGGGGAATTTGCTACCTAGAAAAGTTTGGATGCAAATATTTTTAAATAAATAAAAGGTGCCGGGCATGGTGGCACACGCTTGTAATCCCAGCATTCGGGAGGCTGAGACCGGAGGATCCGGGTTCGCAGCCAGCCTCAGCTACCTAGTGAGGCACTCCGCAACTTAGTGAGACTCGGTTTCAAAATAAAGAATAAAAAATAGGGCTGGGGGTATAGCTCAGAGGTAGAATGCCCCTGAGTTCAATCCCCAGTACTGCAAAAAAATTAAAAATAAAAATAAATAAATAAAAGGTGATTAAGAACAAACTAAAAAGCAATGATCGCAGTATGTGGGAAGATTGCTAAGACTGGTTTAGATGAGAGTTATGAAAATTTACAACCACATAGTTTTGGGAATTTAATCCAATGTTGTTTTTTTTTTTTACTGCATCTATATGATACCAAACTTGTGAATAAAAAGTGAAAAAAAATCAACAAACAGATTAATGTTTTATCTATACAATGTCTAGTAGAGGAGGGTTCGAAATATATCCTATCAAAATGTGTTTTATACATTTACATGAACCAAAGCCACTGATCCACCTTAATGTTTATATCTCCCAAGTCAAATTACTAGTAAATTTTGTTTCATATAAAAAGAATGTGGTCATTTACATTATTCCAACTTCTGAACCCATAGAGAGGGAAACAGAATGGAAATCAAAATATCAGTTTTGTTACAAACAAAAATATTTGAAGGTCCCTAGACCAACCAAGCGTGGGTGAGGGTCATTTCCAAGTGGGCAAGAACATTTGGAATGTGCCCAGGTATCTACAGTAATAAGTGGGCACTAAATGGCTAGAAATAGTCACATAGACCCAAGAAAGCAGTAGAGGCCAACTGTGAGAGTTTTGTTGGGTTTTTTTTTTTTTTTTTTTGCTGTCTGAAAGATTTTTCTTTTCTTTTTTGCATTACTTCTCTTTCTTCCCTCTTCTCTTTTTTCTTTTTTCCTTTTTTTGTCAGTGCTGGGGATTAAGCCTAAGACCCTTGTGAACACGGGGCAAATGCCCTGTCACTGGACTACAGCCCCAGCTGGGAAGAGCGTCTCCCAGGAGCCAGCAGTCAAGGCCAGGCCCTCCCCACTCTTCCACCCCACTCTGCTTCGTTAACAAAACAGGAAATCCAGCAGGCAGAGGAGCAGAGACTTGAACCAGAGATCTGGAGCAGCAGTCACATCTTTCCTAAGGAAGTCTCAATCCGAGAAGAAAGAAAAACCCAGCAAGGGACTATCCACAGTCACAACATTCAGCTCTTCTCCAACAAAACAAATTGTACTCTCTGTTAAACAATTCTTAAGGTCCCTCTCCTGTTTTTTTTCTTTTTTTCTTTTCTTTTCCTTTCCTCTTATGTGTGACTGTATTTTGTTTGTTTGATTTGTGATGCACCTGTTGGCTCATGTCTTATATTTTCCATTTCTTATCACTATAGCTATATATTCTATGTTGTTTACTAAATTGTTCCTTTATTTTCAGTATCTTTATTTTTATTCTCTCTTTTCTTCCTTTTTTAAACTCTTATTCTACTTAATTCTATTTTCTACTTTGCCCTATTCTTGCATCTCTCACTCTATCCTCTTCCTCTCCATTCACCCTTCATCATTGTTTACATCAGCTTGCCCTTGTATATCCCAGGTGACTCCTCAAAACCCATTCTGTTGAGGCTGAACCAGATAAGTGAACCAAAAGGACAGACTTCCAGAAACTATAGACAAGCCAATCCCAGCCAATAGGTAGAGCTACCCAGTATCCCACACTAGAAGTTTAGAAACTGACAGGACACAAACTGCACTGGCCTGCACCTCAGAGACCACTCGTTTTTAGGGAAGTGTCAGGCAGGTTCCTGGTCTTTAACACCTGTGATCCATTGCAGTGGGCAGACAGAGTCCTAGAGTAGCTGCAACCCAGTGCTAGTGGTTTATGGACAGAACAATAGAGGGGTAATATGGGACACAGACTACAGATATGGTATGGTAGGGTGATAAATTCTCAACAGAAAGCTGTGCATACCCATATGGCTGCAACTATTCATTTCTAAGACATACCTGAGATAAATATTTACCTCCAGAACAGGATATCATAAAGGGGTAATGATTAGACATAGGAATTCCACAGAGTGATAAAGGACAGAGAGCTGACAAATGCAACAAAGAAAAAAACTAAAGAAACATGAGAAAGAAGAATAGCAAGGAAAGAATGAGTCCCCACAATCTCACAACAACATAACTCACCAACTCAGAGTTGCAGAGAATGCCAGGACAACTCAGAAGTTTAATAGTAGAAATAATCCAGGATTTCAGAAAAGAGTTCAGAGAGAGCCTAAAAGAAACTAAACATCAAATAAACAAAGAAACTGATACTGTGAACATGAATAAAAAAAAAAGCCCTGAAGGAAGTGAAGAATGCAATAAATGAAATGAAAACATCAATAAAACTATGAGTGGTAGACTAGACCACATGAAAAACAGAATCTCACTCTTACAAGACAACCACTCCAAAAATGAGTGCATAATATATAATTTTGAAAAATCAATTTGACAGCATGAACTGTATATCTAAGATATTTGGGATAATGTTAAAATAGCAAACCTAATAATAAAAGGCATAAAAGAGAAAATAAAGCTGAAACTAAAAGAATCAAAAATCTCTTCAGAGAAATAATATCATAGAATTTCTAAAGCATAGAAAGCAAGATCAATACACATGAACAAGAAATACATACAACTCCAGTTAGAAAAAATCATAGTAAAGTTCACCATGCCACATACTAGTTAAATTGACTAATATAGAGACCGAAGAGAGAATCATAAATGTGATGAGAGTAAAAGATCAAGTGATATTCAGAAGTAAAACAATAATAATCACTCAAGAGTTCCAAATCAAGTCATGAAAGCCAGGAGGGACTGGAGCAACATATTCCAAACCCTGAAAGAAAACAATTTCCAGCCAAGACTATTCTACCCAGCAAAGATATCTTTCAAATCTGTGGAGAAACAAAAATCTTCCACAACAAACAAAAGGTGAAAGAATTTATGTCTTCCAAACCAGCACCAGAGAAAATACTCAAATAAATAAATTACAAAGAGAAATAAAAAATAAACACCAGAACCAGATAAACAATAATTTCCATCAAATAAGCAATTAAGCAAAGAAAAAGAAAAATACCTCAAACAGAAAACACAACTCAAAATGATAGGAATTAAAAATAATCTTCCAATAATTACACTGAATATAAATGGCCTCAACTCCCAATTAAAGACATGAAGTGGCAAAATGGATTAAAGATCAGAATCCATCTATATGCTGTTTGCAAGAAATTAACTTTATAGGTAAAGATATTCACAAAATAAGGGTGAAGGGCTGTAATAAGGTAATCCACACACATGGAATTTGAAGACAAGCAGAGGTAGTAACTCTCATATCAGACAAAATAAACTTCAAGCCTAAACTTGTCATAAAAGATAATGCAGTTTATTTTTTAGTGGCAAAAGGAACAATCCAACAAGAGGATATAATGATAGCCAACATTTATTCTCCAAACATAGGTGTAATCACGTTTATAAAATAAATTCTTCATGACATTTTCACATAGACCCCCCAATACAATAATGCCAGGAGACTGCAGCATTCCTCTTACACCACCGGACTGATCTTCCAGACAAATGATCAGCAAAGATACCTCAGACCTAAAGAACACCATAAAACAAATAGATCTACTTATATATTTAGGATATTCCATCCAACTACAGCTGAATAAACA
Organism: Graphiurus murinus; assembly: GCA_004027655.1. Classification (NCBI taxonomy): domain Eukaryota; kingdom Metazoa; phylum Chordata; class Mammalia; order Rodentia; family Gliridae; genus Graphiurus; species Graphiurus murinus. The sequence goes on along the minus strand of PVLC010014599.1, from coordinate 31,582 downwards.
TTCTTTTTAGCTGCTCATAGAAGCTTCTCCAAAATAAACCCTGTCCTGGGCCATAAAGCAAGCACTAGCAAATTCAAAAAAAATATGACACAATTCTGAATCTTTTCAGACCATAATGGAAAGTTATTAGAAATTAGCAAAAGGAAGACCCAGAGAAATTAAATAGATACAAGGAGACTGAATACCACACTTCTGAATGAGGACTGGATCATAGAAGAAATAAGGTAAGAAATTTTAAAAATTCCTAGAATCAAATGAAAATAGAGACACAGCATAGTAAAATCTCTTGGACATTTGGAAGGCAGTGTTAAGAGGAAAATTCATAGCACTGAGTATTCATGTAAGAAGAACAGAAAGTCACCAAATAACCTAATGACACATCTCAAAGCTCTTGAAAAGCAGGAGCAGTCTAATCCCAAAGCCAGCAGAAGACAGGAAATACTTAAAATCAGAGCAAAAATCAATGAAATAGAAAACAACAACAAGAAAATATACAAAAGATCAACAAAACCAAAAACTAGTTTCTCAGAAAAATAAACAGGATAGATAAACCATAAGCCAACCTAACTAAAAGAAAGGGAGAATCAACCCAAATTACTAAAATAAAAGACGAAAAAATGATACCATGACAGACAGCACAGAAATTCAGAGCATGATCAGAAACTATTTTGAAAACCTCTACTCCAACAAAATGGAAAACCTGATCTAAACATATACAACCTCTCTAAATTGAACTAAAGAACATAGAAAATTTAAATTGACCAATAGCAAGCAAATAGATTGAAACAGCAGTGAATAGCATACTATCAAAGAACAGACCCGGTCCAGATGGATTCCCAGTTGAATTTTGTAAAACCTTTACAGAAGATCTAAGTCATAGACTTCTCAAACCACTCAATGAAATAGAAAGAGATGGGATTCTCCCAAACATATTTTATGAGGCCAGTATCATATTAATACTAAAACTGAATAAAGAAAGCTCAAGAAAAGAAAATTACAGACCAATATCCTTGATGAACATAGATGCAAAATTTTTAAACAAAATACTAGCAACATGAAATCAGAAACACATCACAAAAATTATACACTATGAGAGCAAGTTTGGTTCATCCCAGGGATGCAAGGCTGGTTCAACATATGAAAAATAATTCATGTAATTCACCACATAAACAGAACTAAGAACAAAACTCACATGATCATTTCAACAGATGCTAAAAAAGCATTCAACAAAATCCAACACCCATTCATGTTAAAAACACTGCAGAGAATAAGAATATAAGGAACTTAGCTCAACATCATAAAGGCACTATACAATAAACCCACAGCCAACATCATATTGAATGGAGAAAAACTATGAAGGTTCCCTTTAAAATTAAGAACAAAACAAGGATGCCCACTATCACCACTTCTTTTCAATATAGTACTCAAGATCAAGATTCTAGACAGAACAGTAGGGAAAGAGAAGGAAATCAAAGGAAAATAAATAGAAAAAGAAGAAGTGAAATTATCCCTATTTATAGATGACATGATGCTATACTTAGAAAACCTAATTAACTCAATCAAAAAACTTATAACTGATTAACAAATTCAGCAAAGTGTGTGAACACAAAACTAATATTAAAAAAATCAGAAGTTTTTCTATATGCCAACCATAAATCTACTGAAAAAGAAATCCAGAAAACAGCTTTATTCACAGTAACCTCAAAAATAATAAAATACTTAAGAAAAGATCTAATCAAGGAGGTAAAAGAACTCTACAATGAAAATTATAAAATGTTAAAGAAAGAAATTGGGGATGTCAGAAAATGGAAGGATCTCTGATGCTCTTGGATAGGCAGAATTAATATCATCAAAATGGCCATCCTACTAAAAGTGATCAACAGACTCAATGCAATCCCTATTAAAATACCATGGTTGTTCTTCACAGATCTAGAAAAATCAGTCTTTATATTTATATGGAACAAAAGAAAACTCAGAATAGCCAAAATGGTTCTCAGCAAAAATAATCATGCAGGAGGCATCACAATACCTGATTTCAAACTATGCTACAGAGGCATAATAGTAAAAACAGCATGATATTGCCACAAAAGCAAACATGCAAATCCAAGGAGCAGAATAGAAGATTCAGAAACAAATTCATGCACTTACAGCCAATTAATTTTTGACAAAAGGGCCAAAATCATATGCTGGAAAAAAAAAAGATACCCTTTTCAACAAATAGAGTTGGCAAAACTGGTTATCCATATGTAGAAAAATGGAAATAAATCCTACTTTCTCACCCTGTACAAGAGTCAATTCAAGATGTACCAAATACCTGGAAGTTAGACCAGAGACTTTGCCTCTACTTAAAGAGGGCATAAGACTAATGTTCCAACATATAGGCACAAGTAAAAATTTCTTCAATAAAACTCAAAGGCACAAGAAATTAAAACAAGGATTAATACATAGGATTGCATTAAACTGAAGAACTTCTGTGTCGCAAAGGAAACTACCAAGAACCTCAAAATAGAACTGACAGAATGAGGAAAGCTCTTTGCCAGCTACTCCTTCAATAGAGGACTAATATCTAGAATATACAAAGGATTCAAGAAACTCACCACCAAAAAATAAAAATAAAAATAAAAATAACCCAATCAAAAATAGTCAAGTGAACTAAATAACTAAATAGACATCTCACAAAGGAGAAATACAAATGCTCAATAAATATATAAAAAATGTTCAATATTATCAATCAGAGAGATGCAAACCCAAAACTACCCTGAGATTTCTCTTAACCCTATTAGAATGGCAATAATCATGCTATAATGGCAATAATAAATGCTGGCAAGGATATAGAGAAGTAGGAACTCTGATACATTGTTGATGGGATTGCAAATTAGTACAACCACTTTGGAAATCATCGTGGAGGGTCCTCAGAAGAATGGAATGAACCTACCATATAACCCAGCTATATCACTCCTGGATATCTACCCAAAAGAAGTGAAACCAGACTACCAAAGTAATGCATGAATATCTATGTTTATAGCTGCACAATTCGTAACTGCCAAACTATGGAACCAGCTGAGATGTCTATCAACAGATGAATAGATTACAAATTTTGGGATATACACACAGTGGAATTTTACTCAGCCATAAAATCAAAATTATGTCATTTGTAAGGAAATGGATGGAACTGGAGAATATTATGCTAAATGAGATTACTCAATCACAAAACATGAAATATTGTATGTTTTCCCTCATTTGTGCAAGCTAGGGAGAAATTGAGACAAAAGAAGGACTCCAGACAGAGGAGGAGACACCTGAGTGGAGTGAGGGAGTAGACCTTACTGAGGGACGTAGGAGGAAGATTTGAAGAGGGAAACACTTCAATGGACATAATGCCCATACACAACGTTATCAATGCCAATCACAGTGTCCTGCACAGGAAGGCAGAGAGGGAGAGGGAGAGAGAGGGGCAGGGCTCAATGAGTGTTGTGTGCATGTACGCCTCTTATCACCCCGAACCTCATTACAATGTATGGTTACAATGAACCAATAAAAACATTTTGAAGAATGTGTCTTAAGGTTTGCCAACACTCTGCCTCTGTGTTGGAAGCCTTCTTAGATTTCAGCTTTGAGGTTACCTCAGTCCAGCTTGGGAGAGGCACACACTGCCCCAAGTGGGAATTGTTTGCACCCAGACAAGTTTCCAAGGACCAAATGAGACTGATAAGCACAGACCCTGATGATAAGCAGAGACCCTGACAACTTCCTTGTTTACCCTTTCCTTCCCTGATTCATCTGTGATTACCTTGATGTTTTTCCCTGACTCACCCCATGACTGCTTTGCTGCCTCCTGTGATTATTCATTTTTACAATTTTTTGGTTAAAACTATCAATAAAAGCAAGACACTGGTGGAAAGATGGTAGGAGAGATCTCTATCTCCTCCTCAGCCTCCTCTGCTGTCTTGTTTCTCTGATAATAATAACTTTCTCTAAAAATCATTTTGACCCTGTTGTCATTCATGCAAGAGACTTCTAATCAACCAATCAACATCAGCACAATCCGCAACATCTCTGAATGGAAATGTTAAGAAAGCTACTAGAGAGAAAGTTTGAATATGCAGAGAGCAAAGGTTACCTTCCACTGGTCAGAGGTAGAATGATAAAATAGAATCCCCAGTAACATATTAGCTTTCTCCAACCCGGAAATGAGGACCACTGATCAGAGATCACTTACAAGAACCTCTCTCCTCCCCTATGGGGCAAAAGTCAGGAGACTTGTTCTAGAGAAGTCCATCAAAATGGAAACCTGATAAAATATGAAGCAGCTTTTCTCCCTAATCTTCCAGAGCTTGTGTTCTTTTAACCTATTGGATTTAACTATCATGACTGTGGTCAACCAGAAGAGTCCTGATTCCTTTCTGATGGGAGATTAGGAATCTATCAAAGTCTCTCTGTGCCACCTTTGTGACCCCTCTCCTCCAACATTAACTATGGTTGTCTTACAGATCCCCCTGATAACACTAATATCACTGAATTTTGCTCCCATGGGGGTTATAAAAAAGGTCAGAATAGTCATGAATTAAATTAACTTTAAGGACATATTTTGTTTAAATTTCTCATTCCAAACATCTGTCTGTATCCATCTAACATAGCTCATAAGAGATTCTACAGAGATTGATTGATTGATTGACAACATCAAGATACATTATAAAAATATCAATCCACATAGGTGTGGAAGCCATAAGTTTGGATGCAAATTGCCTTCTATTATTGATTCCCTAAGAATATATTAGTACCCCAAAATTAAATTCCATTACAAGTCTCAAAGATTTAAAGCTCAAAATATTCCATCCAAAATCAATTTCCCTTCATCCTGCAAATTAAATGGCCAAAGTCATTATAGTACAAAGTGAGAATTTCTTGTCCTTGTAATCAAAACGTCAAAGAAACTAAAGCTCAATGTTGGCAAGTTAAAATCTGATAATCGTTATTTCAAAACTTTTTATTCTTAGTCTCAGATAGAGATGTCTTATTCTGAACTTAGGCATATTTATGTATACTACTCACCACTGTATTCTCTTCTGTGAGAATGTATTTGGTTCTTTCAAGACTTCAGAATTGAAACTAATTTCTCATGTAGATCTACTTTTTTAAAAAAAATCCAAAAAGTTGGCACACGTACAAAATTATTTGTTCTACACCAAAAATTTAGCTTCTCTGGCCTTTTAGGAAAATTAATAAAGGCAGAATTATGTTCCCATAAACCAACGTTTTTTGTCTTTGTTTTTGTGGTACTGGGGATTGAACCGAAAAGCATTCTACCCTGAGCTGCACCGCCAACCAAGTTTTACTTTTTATAATTTGGAACTTGGTCTCACTAAGTTTCCAAAGCTGGCCTTAAACCTGTGATCCTCCTCTTTCAGCCTCTCAGTACTGGGAATTCAAGGGTGAACCATCATACCTAGCTGAAGAACATTAAAAAAAATTGATGCTTGAATCCAACCCCCAAAGGATTCTAATTTAGTTGGTTTTGGTGACTAATCTAAGCCTGGATTATGTATTTATTTAATTATTTATTTATTTATTTATTTATTTATTTATTATTTTGGTATCAGAGATTGAACCCAAGGATTTTCTATCTCTGGGCTATACCCTTAGCCCTTTTTATTTTCCATTTTGAAATAGGGTCTGGCTAAGTTGCTGAGACTTGCCTTGAACCTGTAATCCTTCTGTCTCAGCCTCACAAGTACTGGGATTATGGGGGGGGGGGCACATTGCTGACTGAGCCTGGGTAGTTATAATATCTGTCTTTTTTATTAAAATGTATAGTTAAAGCTTAGAAGAGTTCATTGGAAATACCTGAATAAAATAAAAAGTAAGTAGGGAAAGGGAGAAGTATCTTCTGACAGGCAAAACTCTACTATAAATCAAGTTTCATTTGATCTTTGGTCTTTTTGTAGAATCTAATTTGATTTAAAAGGTTTTTACCAAAAAAAAGGATCTGAGTCTAATGGGCTAACCTCCAGGAAAGAAGGCAAATCAGACAGAGTGAGAGAGAGAAGGGGAAAAAACTCTCAGACCCAGTCTTGAGTTGGCTTAGCCTCTGATTGGATTGAGATGATCAGACACCACTTTTCTTGCCCATTAGATGATAAAGTGAATCTTCACTAGAAGATGAAGACATCTGTAGCCTCTATAATGTGCCCAACATTCAACTGAAAGCTGTAGACACACTGAGAAACAGAATTCAAAGAAAAATAATCAAAACAAAATCACAGATAACAAATTTATTAAAACTACCAGAGATGGAATTTCACAAGTCTGTAATTAATGATTCTAGACAGCAAATGAAAAGATAATTGAGAAAAGAAATACGGAAGAGTTGTATACCTGAAAAAAAAAATTAACGACTAAATTAGGAACTCAGTGGATATGATTAACAGAAGATATGCAGAGGAAAATTATAAAACTGGAAGAAAAGTCGGTCAAAAATAAAAAAGCAGAAACAGCAAAGAATGAAAAACAAAGAAAAAATATATAAATGACATGTGGAACATGATTAAAAGATCCAGTATACATCCAATTGAAGGCCCTGAAGTGGAAGAGAGCAGGGCAGAAATAATATTTGACACTATAATTACCACAGGTTATCAAAAAGGGAGGTTTACAGGATTAGGGATATAAGACTTCAAAAAAATTGTATGGTCAGAAGAGAACATATTCAATGGCATGTTCCAGGGAATGGAGGGAAAATGAAATTTTCTGTATGCTCTCACAGACCTGTTCTTGGTTTGCAAGATCAAAGCAATTTGGAGTCCACAAAGCATGAGCAAACACTCACAAATGTGGTCCTTACACCCATGTATGAAGTCTTGGCGTGTCAGTGTCATTTTGCACACTACCAGTCAAATGTGGATAACTCACTTTCACTCATGATGCCAAGTGAGTGAGCAAAGATTTCCAATCCCCAGTGAGATTTCAACTCTGGCAACTGAGACACCTGCCTTGCCAACTCAATCCCTCTTAACCCTGCTGATTTCTACTTCCTTTCAGGTACCTAGAAGGCCCCCTCTCTTGCTTTTAAATGTCACCCTATATTTTAAACATATTTTTATGACTTAATGCATGCCTTAAAATATTTTACCTAGTGTTTTTATATGTTCTGTGTGAGCAATTATAATCAAGTATAATCAATCTGCTATATTGAGCCGAAGTCCAATTACTAGCTGGGCATGGTGGTGCACACCTGTAATCCCAGTACTTGGGAGGCTGAAGCAAAAGAATTGCAGGCTCAAAACCAACCTCAGCAACTTAGTAAGACCCATAAAACAGGTTTGAAGTATAGCTCAGAGGTAGAATGCTCCTGGTTTCAATCCTCAGTCTCTCTCTCTCTCCCTCTCTCTCTCTCTCTCTCTCTCTCTCTCTCTCTCTCTCTCTCTCTCTCTCTCTCACACACACACACACACACACACACACACACACACACACACACACACAGAGTCCAATTACTGCCATAGCAATCTAATGTACAAAATATTCTAAATGACTCTTAAGAGGTAACGGACTATGAAACTGGAAAGGAACGCTGCCAATAAATCATTCTTTTTGAATGGAAAAGAGAGCAAGATATCACACATGAAAGAGTAATTCAGACTTTGTAGCATTTCTCCCAAGCCAATATGGATTTCATTCCACTTAATTCAAAGGGGACTACAGATACTCTACCTCCGTTCTTTTTCACTTTCCTCTTCCTCACCCCCAAAACTACAAGCCATGGTTTTTTTCCAGCTTGGGTCTGGACTTTGAAATCCTCTACAAGGTGTGATGTCCTACTTGGCAAAGGAAATCGGCTTTTTCCGTCTTTTCCTTCCTGCAGATTAGAAGACTTGCTAGGTTTGAGTTGCTAATGGACTTTGTAGAGCTCCTCACTTCTCAGCCCAGCTCTGACAGGTACACTTTGTGATTCAAATACTGAATCATTAGCTGCTATCCTCTTCCCTCTACTGACAGTTCCCATCGCCCACTTCTCAGCCTTAAATTTAAAAATCAGATTTTTGTTCAACAAGAGCTCTGCTGTATCTCACATCATTGTCCTTAGTGGAAGGTGTTTGCTTTCAGGAATTGAACATTATCCACAGTGCTTTCTACAAAGTAGGTTTTATTTCTTGGAAGAAATGTAGAATTTTCCTAAAAGCATTTAAAATTCAATCTCTGGTTCTAAGTAAAGCAAAGGTACAAAAATTTCACATTTCTTTATTAGACTCTCCTAGAGTCCTCATGGAGGAGCTATGTCCAGTCTTTCTACTCTGCAGGGACAATTTATGGGACACTCAAAGATAAAGTTTAACTTTGGAAGATATTATTTTGTTACTCAGTGTCTTCATTTTGTTCTTATTTTAAGATAACAATTTTTAAAAATTTTGTAAATTCATTCATTCAATTCATTCATTCACTCATTTTTCTGGTACTAGGGATTGAACCCAGGGGCATTCTGCCTCTGAGCTATATCCTGAGCACTTTATATTTTTAGACAGGATCTCACTAAGTTACAGAGGGCCTCACTAAGTTGCTGAGTCTGGCTATGAACCTGCAGTCCTCCTATCTCAGCTTCCCAAGTACTAGGATTACAGGCATGAGTCACCATGCCTAACTCATAAACTCTAAGTATGTTGTAACAATTTTGCAATTAGCACTGTTGCATTACAAAAAATAGTCAGTAGCTTCTCCCTGCCCATGGTGTTGCTTTCCAGTGTTCAAGTCACCTGAGGCCAATTGCAATCTGAAAATGTTAAAAGGACAATTCTAGAAAAAAGATTTCGCACATTGTTAAATTATGCTGTGCTCCGAGTAACGTCATAAAACATCAGGCCATCCTGCTCCATAACACCCAGGACTGTGAATCATCCCTCTGTGCAACATGTCACTGGTTACTGAGTAGCTGTGGTGCTGCAGTACTTACTCAAACAGCCCTTATGCAGTAGCACACAAAGTGCACACCAGCCGCCTCCATTAATTTCATGGCATAGGTGTTGTATTGATGGAGGACAGAAGAAATAAGTAGGTAGAAAGGAAACATAAAGAAAGGAAAAGTAAAATATAACTTTAATATAAGAACCTGGTGCTAAAGCACCTCAACCTTGACTTCCTAAACCAGTTCTCTTTCCCAGGTCTGTCTCTCAAATTCCTGGGAAATCACTTGATCCTCGAGTTACCCAAAGAAAATGTAGTTGCCCTACATATTGTTAACAAGACAGATACAGTATCTTGAAAAACCTATAATTTAGGGGTCTCTCCAGCTTGTCTGATGATCAAATAATGGAGACCTCGATCAGCCTGAGGACCCTAATGATAACCAGACCACCAGAAACTGCCTTGAGACCACCAGACTGAGGTCAGTTTTACATGACTCCTCCTGCCCACCCTTCATGAAAGCCCCCTACAAAAGAAGAGCCCTAAACCCCCAAAGGCGCCTCTCACTGTCTTTGCCTCTGACTATTGTGTGCTCAAATTCTTTTCTGTCACATAAGCCAAGGACTCCACCAATCCTGAGTTGAAGAATCAACCCCTCCCCCATGACAGCATCATCCCATGTCATCAGGAAAAGAAGATGGACTTTAGGTAATGGAGGAGAAACCCCAGTGGAGCAAGGGAGGTGGATATGGGAGGTGGAGAAGAGGGAGAATGAAAGACAGAAACACTTCCATTGACATTGTATGCCTATCTGAGAATACCAATGCCAATGACAATATCTTGTTTGAGGAAAGGGAGAGAATGGGAAGGGAGCCGGGAGAAACTCACCAAGTGCAGTGTGCATGTATGTCACCATCACCATGAACTACATTATGATGTGATACTATAATGTACCCATAAAAGTATAAAAATAAAATTTTAAAAAGAAAGGCAAGTACAGTACAATAAGACTTTTTTTTTGTGCATGTGGTACTGGGGGTTGAACCCAGGGGCATTCTACCTCCAAGCCACACTCCCAGCCCTATTTCATTCTTTATCTTGAAACAGGGTCTCACTAAGTTGCTGAGGCTGGTCTTGAACCTGTGCTCCTCCTGTCTCAGCCTCCCAAGTACTGGGATTACAAACATGCATCACCACACGGGGCATACAATAAGACATTTTGAGAGAGACCACATTCATATAACTTTCATTATAGTATGTTGTTGTAATTTTTCTTTCTTTTATTATTAGTTATTGTTATTAATTTTTATTGGGCTACTTTATGACTTGAACTTCATCATAGGTATGTATTTATAAGAAAAAGCACAGTATGCACAGAGTTCAGTATTATTCATGGTTTCAGGCATCTACTTGAGGTCTCAAATACATCCTCAAAGTGAAGGAGGGACTGCTATGTAGAAAAACTTTGGAGCACAACCTCACCAATTACCTTTGTAGAACCTTCCCTTCGCTGGAACTGGATGTGTGGGGGGAATTCAGTACTGTTGAAAAGGCCTCACACCTGCACATTCTCCTGTCATTTCCCAGAATCACATTGCCTTTTCCTCATACCGCATGTCTCAGGTTTTTGTTTTGTTTTGTTTTGTTTTGCAGTACTGAGGATGGAACCCAGGGGCATTCTACCTCCGAGCTACAGCCCTAGCCCTATTTTTTTATTCTTTATTTTTTTTGTTTGTTTGTTTTTTTTTTTTTTTGCGGTACTGGGGATTGAACTCAGGGGCATTCTACCTCCGAGCTACACCCCCAGCCCTATTTTTTTTTATTCTTTATTTTGAAACCGAGTCTCACTAAGTTGCAGAGTGCCTCACTAGGTAGCTGAGGCTGGCCGCGAACCTGGATCCTCAGGTCTCAGCCTCCCGAATGCTGGGATTACAAGCGTGCGCCACCACGCCCGGCTTATTCTTTATTTTGAAACAGGGTCTCACTAAGTTATGGAGGGCCTCACTAAGCAGCTGAGACTGGCCGCAAACCCGGATCCTCCAGTCTCAGCCTCCTAAATGCTGAGATTACAAGTGTGCACCACCACGCCCGGTATCTCAGGATTTTTAATTATGATAACTGTTATATTCTTAAGTAATTTTTGTCCACCACCACAAGAATACTTTATTTTTAGATATAGTGGATATTTTATTGATTAATTGATTGATTGTGTATACACACATTTGGTACTAGGGATTGAACCAGGGACATTCTACCTCTGAGTTACAGACCAATCCCCTTTTTTAAAATTTTGAAACATGGTCTCACTAAGGTGCTGAGGGTCTTGCTAAGTTGCTGAGGCTGACCTTAAACCTGCAATCCTCCTATTTCAGCTTTCCAACTACTGAGATTACAGGCGTCCACCACCATGCCTGGTTGCTCTTTATTGTGTTCTTAATGATCAGCATAAACTTTCTTAATACTTCATGACTGTGCACAAGAGCCCGTTATGTGTATGGATTAAACAACACATGATTAGATATAAACGAACTTCAATCCAAATGATAAATTCCCATCTTAGCCATCATCTTTACACAGACACACTGGACAAACAGTAGGAGGCTCCAACGCTGATGCATTTTAAAAGGGAAAATTCAAACAACTCATTTACTGGGGTATGTAAACACACTCCATTCCCACCTTTCAGATGAGCTCCCGACTGTTCTCTAATTGGTGGTGGTGAACACTGCCCTGAACCAGCCCGGCAGGCTCCTCACCTATCTGGCTTCCAAACTCTCCTCCTGCACTCCACACACATGGCCACCCAGCCAGCAGCTCCACTGGTGTGCCTCCCCTCCTTCAGACCTTCAATACTCTCCTTATCCTCCCAAACTCCTCCACTCCCCTGATCCTTTCCTATAGAGACTGTGCCCCACTCCCCCTGGCCTCCTCCTGCCCTTTTCTTATAGCAATAACTGCACACGCACAATCCCCTTTTCTTGGGCATTTCCTATAAATGCTACCATAAACATTGTTCACCGGGGTCTCCTCCACGCCTTTGCTCTTGCCGGATTCTCTATTGGAAGTACCTTTCTCTGGTCGTTGTTGCCTTCTGTATACTATGTAAGAAGGCACAACAGTGAAAAAACAGGTACACTTGGAGGATAGCAGGTCACTTCGCCCTACGTGGGTGCTTATGGGAAGGATACAAAGACAAGGACCAAAGCAGGAAGAGTTATGTCATCATTTTAAGGACTTTCATCAGAAAATGGAGAACCACTGAGGGTTTGAAAACCAAGCAATGACATAATCTCACAGGTATTTAAGAAGGCCATTCTGGCCTCAATGCACACACAAGAGAGGCGTTAGGGAGATCTCTTAGGGAGATGAGTTACCGTAGGCAAGGAGATGGATAGCAACCTTCTGAACCAATGAGCGTCTGTGATAGGCGGAGTGCATAGGTATCTGGGAGGTGGAATCACTAACACCCAATAACAGAGGGCTTTTGAAGTTTTTTGTTAATCGACACATAATGACTACATAATTATGGTGTATAATAATATTTAATCCATGTATATAATATATAATAATCAGATAAGGATAGTTGATGTATCCATCACCTCAAACACTTATTTGTGTTAGGAACCTTTAAGATGCTATCTACTAGCTATTTTGAGATATTCAATTCGTTACTATCAATTGTAGTTGCCCTTCCTTCTGTGCCATAGAACATTAGAAGTTATTCCTCCTATCCGACCTTACCCCCTCAGCCACTCTCCTCTCATTATTCCTTCCTCCCCGACCTTCCCAGGCTCTGATAACCACTACTTTATTCTCTGCTTCTATGAGATCAATATTTTAGCTTCCTGATAAAACATGCAGTATTTGTCTTTCTGTGTCTGGCTTATTTCATTTAACATAATGTCCCCCACGCTCATCGATGTCAGAGCAGAGTTTGACCTGTGAGGCTAGAAACGAGCAGACACTGAGGCAGAACAAGGTCATCTTTGGCTGTGCTGAGTAGGAGACGTGTGTGCACAAGGAGACTTGTGGAACAGGAAGAACAAAAGAAGACAGAGGACGTACAAAATGAACGAGGCATTGTGTGCAGACCGACGACGAGAATGATGAAGGAGGGGCATGGTCAACACTGAAGTCACTGGATTCTGAGGTCTAAAAGGAGAAGAAACCCACAGTTAAGAGCATAACATATTTTATACCTTCAGAGATATATTTAGAGAACATATTTTCCATAGTGAAAACCTGTACATTCCCACTTACTCAAGAAACATCTATACGAATTGGGATTTTTTTCCCCCTTCAAATTAATCTCTGGGAAATATGTGGATAAGATCTTTTGCAAGTGCCCTGTCACTCTTTGCCATTTGTTATTTCTTTGGAGACTTTTTCACATCCGTAGACTGGATGAAAAGCCCTGAAACATTCCAATAAAACTGAGCACTTCTTCTTAGCATCTGGTACACATGCCACCTGCTTTTACATCCCTGTATTTGATGAACACGATCTCCTCACTAATCTATAAGCAATCATAGGCAGCAACCACAGTTTTGTTATTTTACCTTCTAGAGCCCAAAGCATGGTACTTATTCAATAGAGAGTTACAGAATGCAAGTATAAAATCAAGATGAATGAGAAAAATGAGCCATTTAAATGAGACCTTTGGCAAAGTGGGGCCTTCCTTTCACCAATGGAAAATTCGGTCAGAACCGATAATCCTGATAGAATATTATTTTCTGGGGACCATGGAAGAATACTAGCTCTCTGCAATAGCAAAGCAAGAGGGGAGAAAGGAACTATTTAAAATTGAAAATGCATTTAACTGTCATGCTTCTGCATACCAAGTTTTGCCTGGAGGTCCACGCCGTGGGATTCCATAAAGACACTTGAGGGATCAAATGGAACAAGCAGCCGCACGAGGCCTGACTGTGTCCTGCGTGACAGGCGGTGGCAGGAGCCTGGGCTTAGTACAGAGGGGGATGAATCTGTAAGTCGCACCTGAAGCCAAGTTGGGCAGAGCCACCAAGGACTTGAGACTGGCTTTTAATAAGAATGCACTGGTGGGAAAAAGGAGGAGGGGACACTGAAGATTTTTAACGCAAACGTTATGCAAATTGTAGCTAGGTTTTACAACGCTGAATGGTGCAAGCAAAGAATGGCTCAAAATCACAGAGAAGAAATTTGTTAGATTACTGGTGTAGTTCCTACTTGAGGCAATTAGGCCTGAAATAAGGTAACAATCAGAGGGGAAGAGCAAGGGTTCTGGTCTCACCGGGGGAGGTCAAGCAAGAGGAGCAAGGGAGGTCAAAGACTGCAGCACAGTCCTGCGGCCACACCTCCAGGGACCCACCTTCTGCAGCCACGCCCTGCCCGCCCAGGTCAACACTGAGTGAATCGTCACACTGGGTTGACCCAGTGATGAGATGACTCATGGCCTAATTGCACCAACCCTGAGCATTCATACATGAGCTCTTCCAGGACTTGCTATATTTACTATAACTCTGAGGCCTGAACTCAGGGACAGTCCACCTCTGAGCTATACTGCCAGACCTATTTTACTTTATTTTAGAAAAAGGATCACACTAGGTTGCTGAGGGTCTCACTAAGTTGCCGAGGATAGCCTGGAACCTGCAATCCTCCTGTCTCAGCCTCCCAAGCTTTGGGATTATAGGCATGCACCACCATATCCAGCCCATCTCATTGGTTTTTAAATAATTTACTACTGTAGAGTTTCATACTCTATCCAGGCCCACCATTATAGACTTAGCCACACTTCAAAATGAATGAAGAATGATTCAATTCATAAAAATATTTCTGAAAGTAGTTACAATAACATGTGTTAAGAATGCATTTTAAATTCTAAGAACTTCAATACCTAGAATTTATAAGTCATGCTTTGGAAGTACTTTCTGTTCAAGACAACTATTTAAATCATCATACTCAGAATTAAAGGGTATAGTGCTATAATTTTTAAGAGGCAGACATGACCAAGACTCCAAAAGTTGTATCATAATCAACTTTGCCCTAGCAACTTGCAAACAATAAATCAGAAGAATATATCTCTTCAGTCTAACCCTTTCCTATAGTTTCAGACAAATCCTAACAGGTTCTTTGTCAGAAAAATCCATTCTCTCATATTAAAAAATATGGCCGAAGTATTATCGGGTTACAGTGTAAAAGGATCAATGCTTCTTGGCAACTGATGAATTACATTCTGACTATTCCTATAACTCATTGTTCTTGAGCTCTTCAGAGACTAAGGGTGCTGTGCTACAAATGCCCTCAGGAGCCCGGCATATTCTCCTGGGAGTCTGATGAGAGTATCCAGAGGACTAACCATACAAGGAGAGCCTGTGTAGGCTTGTTTGTTTGTTTGTTTGTTTGTTTGTTTGTTTGTTTGTTTTAGGTCTGCTGTGGGATGTACATTTCTAGAAAGCCTTTGACTGGAGGAGGAAGGTAAAACCCCCGGTGCTGGATTTGTGTAGGTATTGGATGAGAAGGCACACACCTACCACAGAATAACAAGAGAATAACCCCTCCTTTAGGAATTTAGCTATGAGAAGAAAGATATTATATTCCCCCAAACCATTTTTGAATGTCTATTCTATATTAGGTACTACTTTAATTATGAAACAAAATAGGCAAAACGACTGTTTCTGTGGAGTTGACATTGCAATGAAGAGATAGACATTAGAGAAGATGAATATGTGAAATAGCTGATGTTTTAAAAGGCCAAAGTGCTCTACAGAGGAGACCTATTGTCACGGGGGTGGGGGGGGGGGGCATGCAACTATAGTGAGGCCTGGGAACTAGCCTCAGAGGAAGTGCAATTTTAAAAGATATCGGGTCAGAGAGTGATCACCTTTGGGCAGATCATGCTGAGCATCTTTTAGGTTTTTAAAATAATTACCTAAGTATGGATGGAATCAGTCTCAGGGGTCATGCTGAAATTATTTTGATTTTTTTTAAACAACTGCCTGACTATAGACAGGATGAGTGTTAGGATCCAGAGTAGAGATAAATCTTGGGATTCTTAAGTCCTGAGCTCTGTAGATTGGAAACTCTGGGTGAGTGGAGTTGAGAAGTCCTATTTGCGTCAAAACAATAGCCATGAAGAAATACAACACCCTAGGAATTCACAGCAGATTCTGCACCTGGTCAGGAAGGAGCTGGAAAAGGCACCAGGAGGCAGATCAGCAGGGTTTAAGTCAGCAACTGAGAGGAGGCAATCAATCCCACAGGCTAGGAGCAAGATGGGTAACAGGCCAT
Source organism: Graphiurus murinus (assembly GCA_004027655.1). Taxonomy (NCBI): domain Eukaryota; kingdom Metazoa; phylum Chordata; class Mammalia; order Rodentia; family Gliridae; genus Graphiurus; species Graphiurus murinus. The sequence continues at coordinate 15,421 of PVLC010014599.1, read as the reverse complement.
CTTCAGGGAAAACTTCTTGGGCTGGCATCTTAAGAACCACCCAGGCAGATCCACTGGCTCTGTTCTCCTGGTGGAACTTTCTGGATAGTAAAAATATTCACGCGTTTAAGATGAACTTGGACCTTTGTGAATTTTGTAGTCAATACCCAGGGAAGAGCCACACTCTAGAGTTTGATAAAGTACAAAATGTCTGGATGAATTTGGATTTCAGAAAAACAATGAATAATTTTTCAATATAAATATGTCCCAAGTATCATGTGGGGTATATGTATGCTAAAGTTTCATTTGTTATTTTTCTGAAATTTAGATTTAACTGAGAACTCTATATCTTTACACTTTTATTGGTGCACCGTAACTTTACATCATGATGAGTTTCAAAGTCATGCAAACACACATGCACACAGGTGTCGGTATGCTTCCCATCTTCCCTGTGTACAAGAGTGTGACTGGTAGTGATGCCTCCGTACATGGGCTTAGCCTAATCTGAACTGTTTCTTTCATTTGTTCTTCCTCCCTCTCCCCATCCCCTTCCACTCTCCTACTGGTCATCCCCTCAATTATCTACAGTCCCTCTTGTTTCCTGTTTCCTCTCTAGCTTCCACATAAGAGAGAAAATATTCAACCCTTGACTTTTCAGACTGACTGCTCTCACTTAGCATAATATTCTCCAGTTCCACCCCTTTTCATGCAAATGACATAATTTTGTTGTTCTTTATGACTGAGTAAAATTCCACTATGTGTAGATATCCATTCATTATCTTTATTATCCATTCATCTGTTGATGGACACCTAGGTTGGTTCTATAATTTTGTTATTGTGAATTGTATTACTCACAACATTGATATGCATGTATCACTATAGTATTCTGACTTTAATTTTTTTTAACGATACCAAGGAGTGGTATAAGTGGGCCATATGGTAGTTCCATTCCTAGTCTTTTGTGGAATCTCCATACTGATCTCCATAGTGGCTGCACTAATTTTCAGTCCCACCAACAGTGGATAAGGCTTCCTATTCCCCTACATCCACTTATGGTAATCATCAAGATTTCTATATTCTTAATGTGTTAAATCTAGCAATCTAACTCAAGGTTCATTTGGAGGTCCATGTCCTGGGCAAGCCAGCTAGGGGTGAGTGTGGAAAAAGAAGTCTTTTTCCTTTCTCTACGCAGCATTTTTGTTCTCAGGGATCCTGGCACCCTGTATATCAGGGATTCTATCCTAAAATGGATAATTCTGGCTTTTCAGAAAACTACTATCACAGCCATGGAGTAAGTAACCACCTAGTCAATTTTTTATTTCCTTAGAGTAGTGTTTAATTTTTTAGCACTGTATAAAACTGATGTAGAAAACATAAAACCAGAGTGGTGCTAGAAGTCCTGGACCGTTCCTAATGGGTCTCATTTTTATTTCTGTGATGCTTCTTAAAGTGTGTCTGTGGAAACCAGGAGACTCCTTCATGCCCACTTGTTTCCTAAAAACTGCCTCAGCTCAAGAATTGTGATAAAAAAAATCACAAATCATTTTTAAAAAGTGCCTCCCCATTCTATTAGGGACCAAACATTCCAAGCATGGGCATTGGGATGAGGGAAGATTTATGCAGTGCTGGGGTTTTGTGTATGTCCCCTAGATTTCATGTGTTGGAAACTTAATCCCCAATATGGCAGTGTTGGGAAGTGGGATCTAATGGGCATGTTTAGACCACAGAGGTTCTAGCCTCATGAGTAGATAATGCCATTCTTTAAAGTGCTTATGGCAGTGGGCTTGCTTTCTTGCTCCTTTTCCCTTTCACCTTTCATTATGTGAGGATGCAGCAAGAAGGCCCTCACAGACCAGATGCAGGCACCCTGGCCATGGACTTCCCAGCCTCCTCAACTGTGAGCCAAGACATTTCTGTTCATTATAAATTACCTAGTCGCAGGTGTTGCTAGAGCAGCACAAAAACAAACAAACAACAACAAAAAACTAAGACATGGAGATAATATTTTCTAAAGAAAAGAAATTTAAATGGAAAATATTTCTAGTGGTAAAAGTATTATTTTTACTTGGCAAGGAGGGTGGTTCCATCTCCCCAACACACACATTTTTTTGTGATGATAATTTTCACCATAAGGTCCAAGTTATTTTTCAGAGGGTATTAGACTCCATTTTATTGATAGCACAAAAGATATGTTTTAATTTACCTATGATTAAATTCTCACCAGTTTTGAAGTCACAGGTCACTTATGGGTACATCCAGACAATACATATTATATTTCACTTAATTTATATGAGTTTATATTGGTTGCTTTCTCTTTGTGCTATTATAACTCTTGGATACTTTAACAGCTGTATGGGCATACCTAATTATAGTTGGCTTTGAAGTGAAAAATCCCATCTTGAGGAGTTAGATTTAAACTGCACTTTTAGAATTCACTTTGAAACTCATGCTAAAAGCAAGTTTACTGCCAAATGAGGGATGCCTTCTTTCTCTCTGACTTACTTTAAAGTTTAAGTGCTGAAAAGACTTGAGATGGAGTGTAGAGAATAGAAGAGCACTTGATCATTTTTATTCAGGCAAAACTCATGCTGGAGGTCCTCAAGGCTTGATCCCAGGCTTTCCTCGAGGTCCCCATTTCTTCCCTTCAGAAGGAAAAAAATTCCTCCAAATATCTTCCCGCTCGGCCTCTTGTCCTGTTCCTTTCCTTTCTCAATTGCTCTCTAAATGGTTTTGTCTGTTCTTAGAGGCTCCTTTCCTCTACCCACGATACATGTTCCTGACAGTTGATTTTATCTTCTCTATGGGCATCAGAGTCTCCCCACCTGCACCTCTTCCAACACTAAAGCTCTAATTTGCCTGCTCACTTTTCTCTCTGCCCCAATCCAGTGAAAACAGAGAGGCGCGCAGCCTCCTTGTCATCTTGAGATCAGAGGGGCAGTATACTCCCATGATACTAAAGAAATCCCACTTTTCTACCTTGTGGGGGCTCCTGTCTGTATATGCACATTAGCAGGTTGCCCCTCATGGTAGGGGTTAGTGAATTAGGCAGATATCTGGAACGTCTTAAGTTTTCAAATTTCACACTAGAAAATAAAATGACTTTATTTATTTTATTTATTTATTTATTTATTTATTTATTTATTTATTTATTTTGCAGTATTGGGGATTGAACTCAGGGGCATTCTACTGCTGAGCTATACCCCCAGCCCTATTTTTTATTCTTTATTTTGAAACAGGGTCTCACTAAGTTGCTGAGGGCCTCACTAGGTAGCTGAGATTGGCTACGAACCCAGATCCTCTGGTCTCAGCCTCCCAAATGCTGGGATTACAAGCGTGCGCCACCACGCCCAGCCTATGAAATGACTTTAAAATGTAGACATACTAACAGAGCAACATACAGAACTCATTTTAGGGAATATTAGTATCTTAATAGTCCCTAATATACACAATCATCATTAGATGGGCAAAGACAAAAAGGTTACAGCATAATCCTTCTATATTATAGTATATACTATATTTATATATTACGGGAAAAATCTTATGGATGGATTTTTATGAGGCCCAAAAGTGCCAGAAAGGTCCTTGGCTAAGAAAGACACTAAAAGAATCACACTGGGAGACGCTAAAAATAGAAATGTCATAAAATGTAACACAAAATTTCTAGCACCTTTATCTTGAGATGATCTAGAACTTTTTGTAAGTAATGTGTATATAATCTCCAGAAATTGTGACATACAAAAGTGAGTGGTGATCATCTCTAAATTGTTAGTACTTCTGGAAGCCAACCTGGTCCAACTCAATAATCAACCTCAAATGCCCAAAGGCATAAACTACAGAGAAACGAGGGAATGAGTAATTTTTGTAGCAGGTTTTCTATTCTCTTATTACTTCTAATAAATTCTTTATACAAAATTAAATTAGACAATTGAAAAGGAAAATGGAGAGATATTACAATATCAAAAAGTATCCGAGATAATAACTTTTACTCCTCCTAGATTTGTCTAAATCATTGACAATAGAAATTAATATTTTTTAAATTAGCAGTTATAAATACAGCTTTCATTCCACTTATGGAAGGTAGAAATAAATATGACAGTAGGAAATTTCTACAGTTAGAAGTGAAAATCTGGTCATAAATATAATGCTAAAGCTATTCCATAATGCCTGGAAATAAAATCTTGAGTCCAACAAAATTGGATCTAGCATAAATTTCTAAAGTGTTTAAATACTTGAATCATATAGTAGTCATTACAGGAAAATTATCCTTCAGTATGGACCTTCAACAAAACATAGCAGGCTCTAACACATATTATTGAAAAAAGCATTTTAGTGTCATCCTGAAAATAAAGATGAATTCCATCATCTACTATTGTTTTCTGGTCACATCACAATTTGTTAAGAAAGCAAAATTTTTTTAAGAAATATGGGTTTGGAAGCCAGAACTATGACAGTACTTGACTTTGATCACAATTTTCTTTGTAAGTGAAGTTTCTACTTAAAGCAAAGCAGAAATTCAGAATTAAGGCACATAAAAACTTATATTTATTATACTTGATATTTGCAGATTTGTGCTATGGGTGAGACAACCAGAAAACTACTGAAATTGCATCCAACAGAATACTGGTTTCTTTTTTTCTTTACATAGTATTTATTTTCTCAAAATTATGCACTTAGAGCCAGGCATGGTGGCGCACCCTTGCAATTCCAGTACTTGGGAGGCTGAGACTGGAGGATCCCAGTTTGCCACCAGCCTCAGCTATTTAGCGAGGCCCTCCACAACTTAGTGAGACCCTATTCCAAAATCAAAAATAAAAAATAGGGCTGGAGGTATAGCTTGGAGGTAGAATGTCCCTGGGTTCAATCCCCAGTACCACAAAAAAAAAAAAAAAAGAAAAGAAAAAAAATTATGCACTTAAAGGTTTCATTTTGAATTATTTCTTATGCTTAGAGTTATTTAGGTATCCAAAATCCAGAGTTATTTAGGTAATTGTTGTTAGCAATTTTTTGATGAACATCCTTCTCTAGCAATGTGAATGGACAATCAAATTTTCCTATTTTATATGTTGTTTATGTGATTTTGATTTTAAAATAATACATTTTAAGCCAGATGTGGTGGCATACACTTGTAATCCTAGTACTTGCAAGGTTGAAACAGGAGGATTGCAGGTTCACGGCCAGCCTTAGCAATTTAGTAAGGACCTCTGCAACTTAATGAGACCCTGTTTCAAGATAAAAGATAGAATAGGGCTGGGGGGTGTAGTTCAGAGGTAGAATTCCCCTGGATTCAATCCACCATACCACAAAAAATAAATAAATAAGATTTTAATGTCTCTGATTATAAACATTACATTCAAAAAATCGAGTTTGCTTTATGCTTCAGTACTTTTATCTCTGCGTCATAAAGGTATCTGTTCTGTAAAGAATCACAATGGTCTCCTGGCAGCACTTGATTAATCATTTGACACTAGGCACGTACCACTCACCCAGAAAACTCCCATAGTACAGGCCAATGGATTAGGGGGAACAACAATTGCTTTTACAATATCGGGCATCACTTGTGCTGCCCAGAAAGGCAGCCATTAGCCACAGGGACTATTTTAACTCAAATTAATTAAAAGTATATAAAATTAAAACTGTAAATTCAACTCATGGTGTAGCTCCAAGCGAAAAGGAGCAAGCAGACTTCACTCTTTCTTTCCCACTGAATACAACTGTAAAATCAGAAAGAATGCATGGGACAAATATTTGAAGCCTCTTAATAACTTTCAACAGGCACATGAAGGAAGAATCCCAGGATTTGATGTACCAAAGAGTCACTGGTGAGTTTGCCATTTTTCTCCTCCTTTAGCCCATGACTTGAATTCAGTGCAACCTGACACACAGAAGTGATACTATAGCACAGATACACTGAACCCTGGAGAGGTACCATAGGCCTGGCTAGGGACGAAGATAGGAAACCCTCAATGCTCAGGGTGAGGGGAGTCTCGCTCTCCTTTCTACTGTGCCCCAGTCCCAAGGCAATCTCATAGCAGTATTTTCAGTGACAGCTATGGGACCCTGTCAGAGTCAAAACTGTGAAGGTAGGGAAACCTCTCTCCTATTCAGCAAACTTGCCATTGAAAGGGGGAGGAGGATACGGCCATGTTACTCTTTTAATCTGTCTGCTTTCCTTTTCCTTGGGCCAGAATGTGAGCTCAATCACAGAAATACACACAGAGAGGGGTCATTAAAGCCCCCAGTTTCTTCTCTTTTTTTGGGGGGGGGGTGGTACTGGAGGTTGAACCCAGAGGCATTTTATCTCCAAGCTACACCCTCAGCCCTATTTCCCTTTTTTATTTTGAAACCAGGTCTTGCTAAGTTGCTGAGGGACATTGCTAGGCTGACCTCCAACCTGTGATCCTTCAGTCTCCCACGTACTAGGATTACAGGCATGCACTGCCATGCATGGCTCCCAAGTTTCTTGATAGGAGTTCAAAGAGAGGATCCCAGGGAATCAAAAACTACCTACACAGTCATAAAAATGAAGGAACTTGGGGAGAGGATCCCATAAGATTGTTTATAAACTCTTGGGTTCACCCTGACCTGTGCATGCGATTCTGATCCTAACTGACATATCAAGCACTTTGAACAGCTGAAGTAAGCTACAGACTACTATTGATGGCAGTGGGCACTGACCACTGGGATATATCCAAAGAGGACTACACTGGCTTTGAAAACTGAATTTGCCACAGCTCCTTAATAGCTGGATCTTGAGCAAGGCTCAGTCTGCTGGAGTCCTGCAAGGCAGACGATTCCAAAAGGAGGAATGTGTGGCATATCCCACTTTGCATTATGTTATATTCTGGAAATTTGGGGTGCTTTGGGTTTTGCTTTCACATTAATTATAAAGGAAAATTTCTTAGAAAAAGAAGGTAGACAGACAGATTATGATTCCTCAGTATTAGCTGAAAAAGCGGTGCCTCAAGATAACCCATAAGAAATTCATTAACCACATACAAACATTAGTCAGGAAATGGGCTTTGCAAGCTTAGTTACTAAACAGCCTTATGTTCCCTCTCAGCACACAGGTATAGAGACAAAATAAATAAGCCAAAGAGATTTAGGTCTACTATTTTATCTATGAGCAAAGAAGGCTTTAAGACAGATAGTCTTTGCCCACTTCCACCTTGTCTCCCTGGAACTTCACCGGACACATTAACTCTCTAGCTGCCTGAGAAAAAGATAAGAACACTGCTTAAAGGAGCTAAACAAATAGTAAAGATTTAAACTAATGAAAAGAGGCTGTTCATTAACCTTTAACACTGCTTTGTACTAAAAGAATCTTTATGTACGTATTGTATTTTGTAACCTTTACTGTTTTCTTAACACCATTAAATGTCATGGGAAATGGCTTTTCTAGTTAAAGATGTACCTACTCAACCTTTAGAAAAATAAGACTGTAAAAATTCCTGTTCTATATGCCTCACTGCAAAAAAGATAGTATAAAAAACAGCTACTAACAAGCAATAAACAGATATGCCTCTTCACTGCATTAGGTGTAAGCATATTCTTGCGACCTCGTCTCAATCCACACCTATCGAAGGACCTCTGCCTGGAGGGCTGGAGCCCCAATGAATTGACATTGAAACCACAGGCAGTAGGTAGGCTGTGGTTTTAGTCTAACTAGATTAATTGCCAGATTAAAGAAAAATAGCAACATTCTTTATGGAATTTAAATGAGATCCAGTGCCTCATAATGTAATATATTCAAAATGTCCATTATATAATCCAAATTTTCCAACATCTGATGAAACAAGAAAATGTCAGCTCACATCAGAACAGAAAATCAATAGACACCAAAGCCAGCAGAACACAATCATTGGATTCTCTGACAAAGACTAAAATGCTCAAACTAGCAATTCTAAATACTTTCATAACAATATTGATTAAAAGATCTCATCAAGCAGATACAAGATACAGAGAATAAAATGGAAAACAAAATAACTGATATAACTGATAAAACAAAATAACTGATATAACAAATGTTGGATGGTGCTAAGGTTTGGTCTGAGCATCCACTAATGCTGCACTGTGATTAAAGTCTGGTCCCCAGAGTGTCACTGTTGGAAATGGTAGAACATTGGGTAGGTGAAGCTTCTTGAGTTTTCCTTAGTTCACATGAGATAGTTTGTAGCTCTCCAGTGATCCCTTGAGTTTACTGGAAGGCATTCCCTTAGTATCTATCCAGAGACCCTTGACGTTCTTGCAAGAGAATTATTATAAAAGGATCAAGCCTGTCCACCCATCCTTTTCTCTCTGCTCCTACTCAAGATGTGACATTTGCTCCTACATGTGATCCCACCATGATGTGTCCCATCCACTGCTGTCACCAGAGGCCAAATGAATAGGCCCACTCAATCTTGGCCATTGAACTTCAAAAACTGTGAAGTAAATAAACCTTTTCTCTTTATAAGATAGCTGCCTTGGGTATGCAGTTGCAGTAATATGGAATGGAGATGATAGAGCAAAGAGTTAGTGAACTTGAAAAGAGAGTAGTAGAAACCATCCAACCTGAATAACAGAGGGCACAGCATAAAAAAAATGAATAGAGTTTAAAGCATCAATTGAACAATTGTAAAAGATTTATGTCATATTATCAGAGTGCCAGAGAAAGAAGGGGAAGAATGAGTGATGAAAAAAGATTTGAGGACATATGGCTGAAAAATTCTCATATTTGGCAAGAGACATAAATCTAAAGGCACAAGAGCAAAGTCAAATGAGACGAACCTTAAAAATCTATGCTCATAAACCATAATCAAATGAATAAAAGCTAAAGACAAAAAATTTAAATCAGCCAGGGAAAAGTAACACATTAACTATTTAGGAACAATGATTCAAATAACTATACTTTTATCAGAAATCATTTAGACCAAGATGTGTGAGATCGTGCACAATTAGCAAGACCCTGGTTTGAAATTAAAAAATAAAATAAAACAGGCTTGGATATAGCTCAGACGTAGAATGCTGCTTGTTTCGTTCCCCAGAACATGAAAGGAAGAAAAAAGAAAGAAAGAAGGAAGGAAGGAGGGAAAAGAAAGGAAGAAGGCAGGAGGGAAGGAAGTAAAAGGATGGAAGGAAAGGAAAGAAGGAAGAGAGAGAAAGAAAGAAAAGAAATCATTTGGGCCAGAAGAAACGGCAACATATTTTTATAGTACTGAGTGTTTATAAACACAGAATTCTATATCTATTAAGATATGCTTTTAAATGACAGTGAAATGAAGACTTAAAAGAGAAAAGAATACTAACACAATTCTTAGCCAGCAAATATTATCTAAAAAAATTACTAAAGCAAGCTCTTCAGAAAGAAATACTAGAAGAAATTTAAAACAAGAAAAAAAAAGAATAGCAATAAAAGTGATATATTTGTTAATGAACATAAACATGTTTGCTTATTGAAAAAAAGACTGCAATCTTGACTGATGGGAGTTTAAATTATAGATATAACATGTAAGACATATATAGCATAAAGGGGGTGAGTAAAGTGTTCTAAAAGGTGGTAAGATTCTTACATTCTAATTGAGTGGTAAAATACTGAGTGGATTATACCATAAAAAGTTATTTATAAATTATGTAAACCCTAGAGCTACCACTAAATAATGCACAAAACCATGCCATAAAAAAATAAACAAAATAAAATAAAGATATATCTTTAAATAAAACAAAGAAGGCAAAAAATAAAGAGGGGAACAGTAAAAACAACAAGCAAAAAACAACAAAATGACAGACTTTAACTCGAACATATTAATAAATGTAAACGGTCTAAGCATATTAGATAAAAGATAAAGATTAGCTGAGTAAAGATGTAAAATTACCCAATATAAGCTGTCTATAATAAACTCACTTCAGATAGCAATCTTAAGTATTTATCCATTTTATATCAGAGTTTCAAAATACACAAAGCAAAATCTGACAGAACTGAAATAAGTACAAATCCACAATTATAGTTAGAGAATTTGACTCTCCTCTCTCAATAACGCTGTAACTAAGAAACAGAAACTCAGCATGGATGTAGAAGAATAGAAATAGAATAATGCTGTCATTCACCAATTGGCTGTAATAGGCAATAGCAGAATATTCTATTAATATCACAGTGTCTTCAAGTACACTTAGAATTTTTACCAAGATAGACTATGTCATAGATCATAAAACAAATATGAGAGTACCTTAAAATTGAAATGGAACTATTCTAGAAATCAGTAACAGAAGCTGGGTATGGTGGCACACTTCTATGAACCTAGTTCTTGGGAAGCTGAGACAGGAGGATGGCAGATTTGAGGTCTGGCTCAACAACTTAGCAAGGCCCTCTTTCAAAATGAAAAGAGCTGGGAATGTAGCTCAGAGCCAGAATGCCCCCTGGGTTCAATTCCCAGTAACACAAAAGTACTTAAAAAAAAAAAAAAAAAAAAAAAAGATAATAGAGAAAGCCACAAACACTGGTAATTAAACAACACTTCTAAACAGTCATGGATCAAAAATAAAATGACCATGGGTCAAAAGAAAAATTTTAAAGAAAATAACCTATAATATACTGAAATGGAAATGTAAAGTGGGATGTAATAATAGCCCTTAGAGGGAAATTTATAACATTTCAAGCTTATATCTCAAATCAATAACCTAAGCTTCCATATTAAGAAATTAGAAAGGGGAAAAACAAGATAAAACCAAATGAAGTGGAAAAAACAAATATAGGAGTATAAATCAATAAAATTAAAAACAGAAAAAAAACAATAGAAAAATATGTTAGTGAAAACCAAAATCATGTTCTTTTAAAAGTTCGATAAAATTGATGAACCTCTAGAAAGAAAGTAAGCAATAAAAAGAGAGACTACAAATTACTGGTGCCATAGATAAAGTGAAGCTGGCCCTGCAGGTGGAGCTAGGAGGGAGTCGGCTTTGGAGGAGGAGCTGAACTTCCCAGGAAGGAGGACAGCCAGTGCACACCTGGAACCAAACCCAAGGCAGCCTCTGCAGCCAGTACCCACAGGCGCATCATCAGAAACCACCCTATAAAACTGGTAGAGGCAAGCCAGGCGTGGGAGGACATACCTGTAATCCCAGTACTTGGGAGGCTGAGACAGGAGGATCACAGGTTGGAGGCCAACCTCAGCAATTTAGAGGCCCACAGCAATATAGCAAGATCCTGTCTCAGAGTAAAATAGGACTAGGGGTATATCTCAGGGATAAAATACCCCTGGGTTCCATCCCCAGTACCAAAACAAAAGACAAAAAAAAAAAAAAAATGGTAGTGGCAGACCCACCAGATACACAAATGTTAACTATGATTTTAAAAAAATCATTAAAAAGAACAAATTGGCTCTGGCAACAAACCTCAAAGTAAAGAAAGTTAACGGATTGTCTGAAAATTAAGTCAAAGTAATAATTTAAGGAAACTCAATATTATACAAGAGATACATAGAATTCAACAAAAGTAGGAAGATAATTCAGGCTATGAATGACAAATTTACCAAGTAGGATCATTAAAAAAAAAAAAACAGAAATCTTAAAGTGAAATAAAACAATAAATAAATTAAAAATGCAGTTGAGGCCCCCAACAGCAGAATAGATCCAGCAGAAGAAAGAATTTCTAACCTTGTCAACAAATCTTTTGAAATAATTCAGTCAGACAAAAATAAAATTAAAAGTAACAAAGAAAGCCTTTGTGACTTTCAGGACGCAAGTAAATAAATAAACAAATAATAAATAAATAAAAATTATAGCGTTGGTGGTCCAGAAGGAGAAAAGAATGGAATAGACAAAAGAATTTCAAAAATTAAAAACCAAAGTCAATGAAACTTTGAAAACAAAAACTTTAAATATTCAAGTCAAGTCAGGCATGGTGGTGCATGCTTATAATCTCAGTACTTGGGAGGCTGAGACAGGATGATCTCAGGTTCACAGCCAGCCTCAGCTACTTAGTGAGGCTCTCTGCAACTTAGTGAGACCCTTTTTCACAAATAATGAATAAAAATAAGGCTGGGGTTGTATCTCAAAGGTATAATGCCTCTGGGTTCAATCCCTAGTACTGAAAATATAAATAAATAAATAAGTCCAAGAAGCTCAAATGACCCCTAATAGATTTAACTAAAAATAGTCCTTCTAAATCATGCCTGAAAATTGTGAAAAGTACAAGACAAACAGAACTCTAAAAACATCAAGAGAAAAGTATCAAATCACTTATACAGAAACCCCCTTTAGACTAATAATAGGCTTCTCAGCAGAAATCTTACAGATAAGTAGGTATTGATTACTTACTTAAAGCTTTGAAGACTACTGTCTAGTTAATATAAATCCTAGTTTAAAATCAAATGTGATAATACATTCAAAGTCCTAAAAGAAGAGAACTACCCAAGAAGAACACTACACCAGTGAAGATATCTTTCAGCAGGGATGGAGAAATAGTCTTTTCAGGATAAGCAAAAAATGACAGAATTCATCAACACCATTCTGATCCTCAAGAAATGCAACACCATCCTGGCCCACTAGAAATAAAAGGATGATAACTACCAAAATGAAAACATTTAAAGTATGAAAATCACTACCAGATCTTTAATAAGAATTAAACTCAACTGCTACAGAAAACCACCAAGCCACAAAGATAAAAAGAAAGGAAGAAAGATATACAAAACAACCAGAAAAAATTAGCAAATTTACAGGAAAATGTTTTATGTTTTAATGATAATTTTTCATATAAATGGACTCAATTTCCCAAGTAAAAGATACAGACTGGATGGACAAAGAAATAAGACCCAACTTGCTACTTGCAAGAAGCTCACACTGCCAGTAAAGGCACACACAGACTGAAAATGAGAGACTGAAAGTGATATACCATGTACATAAACCAGAAGCTACCAGGAAAAGCTATGCTAACATCAGATAAAGTAGATTTTAAGGCAAAAATCGTAAGAAACAAAGAAGGTCACTAGTGATAAGTGGATCAATTCAATAAGAGGAAATAGCAATATATATAATATATATGATACATAATATATAAGAATATATAAATATATATAATGTCCATTATATATATTCATTATAATATATAGAAGAGGAACAGGAGGAAATAGCAATATATACGATATATAATATATAACAATATATAAATATATACAACATTAATTATATATTCATTATAACATAAATATTTGTATGACATATAAATATATAATATATGTTAAAATAGTATATGTATGGGCACTAGAGTACCCAATTATGTAAAAAAAGCATTTTATATCTAAAAGCAGAAAAAGATTCTAATATAACAATAGTTAAGGACTTTAATACCATACCCCACTTTTTTCAATGGACAGATCATCCAGATTAAAAAAATCAACAAAGAAACTATATAGTTAAACTATGCTGTAGATCAAATGGACATAACAGACATTTGCATAACATTTCATTCAACAGCTGCAGAATACATTGCTTTCATCAGCACATGGAATACTCTCCAGGATAGACCACACATTAGGGAATAAAACAAGTCACAACAAAAAAAAGTCATCTCATGTTTCTTCTCTAACTACAATGGAAAAATAAATAAGAAATGAAGAACAAGAGGAACTTTAGAAATCATAAAACAGGCATGGAATTTAAGCAATATTCTCGTGAATGACAAAAAAGGTAATGAAAGGGGATATTTTTAAAATTCTCGAAATATAAAAACACAGCATACCCTGATAGAATATATCAAAGGCAGTGCCAGGATGGAAGTTTGGAATAGAAAGTGCCTGGAGAGAGAGAGAGAGAGAGAGAGAGAGAGAGAGAGAGAGAGAGAGAGAGAGAGAGAGAAGAGAGAGACTTCAGATAAGCAACCTAACAGTGCAACTCTGAGAACTAGAAAAACAAGAACAAAGCAAACCCAAATTCAGCAGAAGGAATGAAATAACAAATATCAGAGCAGAAATAAATGAAAATTGACTTAAAAGTGCAGAAGATCAATGAAACAAAGCTAAACAAAATCAACAAAACTTTAGCTAGACTAACCAACAGAAAACCCAACTAAACTCAGAAATTAAAAAGAAGACATTACAACCAATATCAAAGAAACACAAAGGGAGGAGGGACAAGATGGCGTCTGAGTGAAATACCTCTCCCCAGACGCTGTTCTTTCAAATCAAATTTGCCCCAAAACCAGCTTCTTTACAGAAGGAAAAAAGCAACAAAAAGGGGTGAAAGCTGAACCACAACGGAAGAAAACTCAGATAGCTGGTCGGGGGAACAAAGGAGTCCTCATACAACACCTCGGCGGGACTGCAGCCGAGTGCGGGCTGCCGCCTCAGGCCCGGCCGCGGGCTCGGCAGAGCTGCAACTGGGAACTGCGGAGGTGAGCCGGGGCTCACTGGCGGAGCGAGAACCCGGGGCAGTGGAGGTGAGTCTGATTCCCAGAACTAGGCACTCCGGCGGACCCAGGGACCGCGGAGAGTTGGTGTGGAAACAAGGGAGTACTCCAGGCAGCACCTCTGCCTGTCTTCAGGCGCGGCGCAGACTGCTAACATCAGGCCGAGGGCTGCGGGCTCCCGGAATTGGGACCCGGGACTGCAGAGGTGAGCCCAGTTCCAAGGGCTGGGCACCGCGGCGGACCCGGGGACCGGGCGTGGCGTGGGCACCTCCAGACCCCCACGCTCCACTCAGGCGGGGCATTCTACCACGGGACACAGCGACGGGAGCGTGTGGTGCGATCAGCCTAAACTCCAGCGGGACATATCCGGGGCTCCACAACAGAGCCTAGGGGACCAACTGCACAGCAAGGCTGGAACCAGGAGGCAGCAAGCTTGACAGATAGAAAGAGGAGTGGAACCATACAGAGCTCAGGAAAAACAAAGGAGAGGGCACTGCACACCACGAACCTGCGCACCACATTGCGCGCCAATCCCTCCCATGTAATATCCTGCCCACTATCCAGCTATCCAGACTTCCATTGATCTATTGCGCCCCCCAGCGATCAGAGGGGAGGCAGACAACAACAGAGATAGGAGCCACAGTCATCAGTAGGTTGGATTGCACCGACGCAACTGTACAAAGGATAGACTCAGAGATTTAGGCTGTGGAAGGAGCAGCGGGGACGAGCCAGACACCGTGAGTGGCTAAATAAACGGGGACACAGCTAACAGCCCAGGCGTGGCATTGGCCCCGGATCTCCACGAACTACCCAGGTGGGGATTGCCGCAACACTCACAGTGATCAGAACCCTCTCGTGGAACAGTAGGCAGAAGCCCCCGCAGGCCAATCAGAAGCTCCCGTGGGCCAGTGTCTACGTACCATCCCAAAGATGGAGCAGTGAGCAACGGTGCAAAGGAGAGAAGAGCACAGGCGTGAATCCAGCTTCTTGACGGAAGGAAGAGAAGAAATACTGGAAACTCGAACACAAACTTGGAGAGGGGAGCCTGTGCGCGCTGGGAACTGC
>PVLC010014598.1:35650-39085 GCA_004027655.1 Graphiurus murinus | reverse complement strand
AAAAAAAAAAAAAAAAAAAAAAAAAAAAAAAAAAAAAAAAAAAAAAAAAAAAAAAAAAAAAAAAAAAGAAAATGTAAAACTGAAAAGTCATGAAATTGTAGCAGTTTAATTCAGGGACCATCTGTACTAATATGATGCTTTCACAAGTTCCTGTTTTACTTCTATCTTGCAAAAATTCTATGTATGTATACACATGCATATATATATATATATATATATATATATATATATATATATATATATGACAGTTCTAAAATTATTTCAACTTTTTAATAAAATTTAAAAATATTATTTAATATAAATCTAAAGTGATAAAATCATGAAAAGTTTTTGATTATTCAAAGCCTTCCATTAGATTTTACGTTCAACTTTAACAAACCACATCTGCTGATTTTCACTTAGGATGAATTTGCATATGGGTAATATGTGAATGCACTTACTTCTGTTATGAATGTTACAAAAGAGCTCATGTCTCACATGAATGATGGCGGTCTGAATGGCTGCTTGCCACTGTGAGAGAAAGGAAATGGAGTGAAGGAAAGCCCTCACCTCCTTGACTACTCAAACAGCTAAGACTCTTCCTCAGACCTCGTCTGAAACATTACATTTGATTTAGGGGGAAAACGATGCATCTTCTAAAATGAAGGTACATTGTTATGAACTTAGAATATGATGCCTTCTTATTTGGGGCAGGTGGGAGAGTAGCCTGATCTAGCAGTCAAAGGTCTGGAATGCACTGGGCAAAGAAAACCCAAGGATCTCTGTCTGGTCACAGAGATGCTTTGGGGGACCACAAATAGCCCAGTTTGACTCACAAGCTTTTATTCATTTTGGTTCCAAGAAAGATTTCCTTAGGAAAACAGAGGTTTATGCAAAAAAAAAAAAAAAAAAAAAAGATTTAAAACCCCTGGCATAGATGTTTACTAGATCACTTCCAGCTCAGTGATTTCAATGAATATATTTTGAGCACCCAAAATTTTACTGACTCTAAATAAATACATATATTCTGTAGCAGAAATTGGAGCAAATATGGCAATAAACACACACACACACACACACACACACACACACACACACTAAAAATAAAAATAAAACCCAGGAACGTTCCCACCAATGAAAGGGTTATTTTTTTATTTATGTTCTAAACAAACAGCAAAATTTTACTCTTTATTTTATTGATGCATTATAGTTTTATAGTCTCACATCATAATATAGTAAATAGAGATAGTGACATACATGCACACAGCACTTGGTGAGTTTCCCCTCCTAGGTACCTCCTATTCCCTCCTTCCCAAACTTGATATTCAGATTGGCATTGGTGTGTCCTTAGTTAATTCTCTCTCTCCCTCCCACCTTCCCCTAGACCACCTTCCTCACTCCACTCGGATTTCATCGCCATTATATAAACTCCCTCTTGTATCCAAATTACTCCCTAGCCTCCACATATGAGAGAAAACATATGACTCTTAATTTTCAGTGACTAGTTAATTTCACTTAACGTAATATTCTTCAGTTCCATCTGTTTTCCTGTAAATGATCCATTCAGGAGGCATTACAATACCTAACTTCAAATTATGCTACAGAGCTACAGTTATAAAAACATCATGGTATTGGCGCAAAAGCAGACACATAAACCAATGGAACAAAATAGAAGTTACGGAGACAAATCCACACCCTAACAGCCAATAGATTGTTGATAAGGGTGCCATAAACATATGCTGGAGAAAAGGCAGACTATTAAACAAATGGTGTTGAGAAACTGATTATCCATTTATAGAAAAATGGAATAAAATCTCTGCCTCTCACCCTGCACAAGAGTCAACTCAAGATAGATCAATTATCTAGAAGTTAAACCACAGACTTTGAAATTACCAGAGGAAGGCATAGGTATAAAACTTCAACATATAAGCACAAGTAGAAACTTCCTCAGTGAGATCCCCACAAGTCAGAAAATTAAAACAATAGTTAACAAATGGAATGGCATTAAACTAAAAAGTTTCTGTTCATCAAAGGAAATTCTCAAGACTCTAAAGAGAGAGTCTACAGAATGGGAGAAGATCTTTGCCAGCTACTCCTCTGATAGAGGGATAATATTTAAAAAATTACAAAATATTAAAAAACTTAACACTAAAAAAACAATTAGTCTAATTAATAAATGGGTAACTGAACTAAATAGACATGTCACAAAAGAAGAAACACAAATGGCCAATAAATACATGCAAATGTTCAATATAATTTGCAATCAGGGAGATACAAGTCAAAACTACACTAAGATTCCATCAGATAACAATAAATGTTGGCAAGGATGTGGGGAAATAGGAACTATTTTTCATTGTTGATGGGATTGCGAATGTGTGCAGCCGCTATCGAAATCAATGTGGAGATTCCTAAGAAAACTAGGAATGGATCCACCAAAAGATCCATCTATACCACTCCTGAGTATCTTTCCAAAGGGATTTAAATCAGAGTATTATAGTAATAGATGCATAATCATGTTTATATTAGCACAATTCACAATGGCCAAATTATGAAACAAGCCTAGGTATCCATCAACAGATGAATGGATTACAAAATTATGGGATATAAACCCAATGGAATTCTACTCAGCAATAAAGAATAACAAAATTATGTCATTTGCAGGAAAACATCACTCTTAACATTAGGTATGTACCTAATTAGGGAAAAGTTAGTCTATCATGTTTCTGAATAATAGCACTGTGTTTATAATTTTCAGTATTATACTAGATTTTATTAAATATTTTGAATGAATTTCTTTTTCAAATTTATGCCTTTGGGGATACTCAAAATGGCACAAAAGTGTATATACTAATTATAATAAAATACTTAGGAATATAGGTTAGATATTTAATCCAATAATATTAAGAGTTTATATAATTTGTTTCTTTCTGCAAAAAATATTGGAACACAGACCTGTTCTCAATATCATGTTTGGGGAAGGGGCTAATGGGGAGGGATATATTATTAGTGATTTTAGCCTTTTAAAATTGACCATATAGCAAGTGCTTAAAATTATATATGTATTTCTCTACCTTATGAAATAATAATTCATTGAAATAATTGTCACACATGTCACACATTTTTCAATTCAACTAGATGATAAAGGAAAAGATAATTTATTTCTTCAATTTATAAAGCTGTTTTATAGATAGCTATTGACTCAATACATTATTCAACTTTGAGGAAAACAGTGTGGAAGATTTTTAAACAATATATTCAAATAATACATCTGCATTTATTCATTCTGTAATATGAAAAATGTTACTTTTCACTGCTAAAACTCTATTTTCTCAATTAATACATATTGTATAGTTGAATAGCATAAATTCACAAAAGTCACACCATATATTAAACGCTCAGTAAATGTACTATTAATAATAATAATAGGCCTAATGCTAAATGAAAACTATTTAAATT
>PVLC010014598.1:5650-30650 GCA_004027655.1 Graphiurus murinus | reverse complement strand
CTCCCGAATGCTGGGATTACAAGCGTGCGCCACCACGCCCGGCTTTATTTTTATACTTTTATTGGTGCATTATAGCCTCACATCATAATGTAGTTCACAGTGATGGTGACATCCATGCACCCGGCACTTGGTAAGCTTTCCCCTGGCTCCCTCACCCCCCCCTTCCCAAACAATATATTGAGATTGCTATTTTTTTCTCACATATCTACATAATATTTTTTTAAAAAATCAGGAAATCAGAGTCAGTTTAGTTTCATGAATGATTCAGAAAAATACATTTAACAGCTGATTTTTTTTTTTTTGATGGTTGCCCAACTCATGTTTATTTTATTTTATTTTTTGTTTGTTTGTTTGCGCAATTGTTTTTTTTTCTTTTTTTTGTAATAATTCGTGCTTTGTATATATACATTTTTGTTAGGTACAAATTGATAAAGACAAATGTGCGCACATTTCTCATCTGACCCTTTCCCCAATTCCCACCCCGCTCCCTCGCCCTCCCTCCCTCTCAAGTTCAGTTCAGTGAGTGATATTGATATAATTGTGTAAGTACATCATGTGCCTTAGGATGCTCTCCCCCCCACCCCCTGTCTATTCCCTTCAGTTAAATCAACTTCTTTGCTTATCAAGGATCTCTCCTTTTCATCTGGAGACCCTCTTATGCCCCATCTTCTCCCTAGCATCCGCTTATTAGGGAGAACATATGCTTCTTTATTATTTGTGACTGGCTAATCTCACTTAACATAATGTTTTCCAGTTGCCTCCATTTCCCTGCAAAGAACATGATTTTGTTCTTCTTTATGGCTGAGTAAAATTCCATTATGTATATATCCCATAGTTTTGTAATCCATTCATCTGTGGATGGACATCTTGGTTGCTTCCACAGTTTGGCTATTGTGAATTGAGCCGCTATAAACATAGATACACATGCATCGGTCTGATAGCTTGGTTTCCATTCTTTTGGGTATATACCCAGTAGTGGAATTGCTGGGTCATATGGTAGATTCACTCCCATTCGTCTGAGGATCCTCCATACTGTTTTCCACAGTGGTTGCACAAGTTTGCAATCCCACCAACAATGTATTAGGGTTCCCACTTCTCCACACGCTCGCCAGCAGGTGTTGTTGTTCGTGTTTTTTATGATTGCCATTCTGAATGGAGTTAGGTGAAATCTCAGGGTAGTTTTGATTTGCATCTCCCTGATTGCCAATGATGTGGAACATTTCCTCATACACTTATTGGCCATTTGTATTTCTTCTTTTGTGAAGTGTCTGTTTAGATCCTTTGCCCATTTTTTGATTGGGTTATTTGCTTTCTTAGTTGCGATTTTCTTGAGTTCTTTGTATATCCTAGATATTAGACCTCTATCTGAATTGTAACTGGCAAAAATTTTCTCCCACTCTGTAGGCTCTCTCTTGAGGTTCTTGATAGTTTCCTTTGCTCTGCAGAAGCACTTCAGTTTAATGCAATCCCATATATTGATCTTCCTTTGAGATGCTTGTGCTTTTGGGGTCTTGTTGAGAAAGTTTTTACCTGTGCCTATATGTTCAAGTGTTGGTCCTATGCCCTCTTCAAATAGCTGCAAGGTCTCTGGCCTGACTTCCAGGTCCTTGATCCACCTTGAGTTGACTCTTGTGCAGGGTGAGAAAGTGGGGTTTATTTCCAGTTTCCTGCATATGGTTAACCAGTTTTGCCAACACCATTTGTTAAAGAGGCTAACTTTTTTCCAGTGTATACTTTTGACTCCTTTGTCAAAAATCAGTTCCAGCAAGAGGAAATAACAATTATCAACATCTATGCCCCAAATATAGGTGCAGCCACTTTCATACAACAGCTGATTCTAACTTGGAGGTTTACATTACTTTAGTAATTTAAAGTAGTATTTGTTCACTTTTGCTCTTTTCCTTTTCATTTTTGCCTCTCTCTTCTCTCTCCCCTCTCTTCCTTCTTCATCTTTGGCTCACTTAGTTTTTATGTGTAATAAATTATGTTACCGAATCATAGGTGAAGGAGGTAAGCTGAGGAAGAATACAAGTAATTCTGGCAACAGTATTTTGTTTACAAATAAAGAACAATGAAATGAAATCAAGCTTGTCAGTCAAGCAAATGGATTTTGAAGCATGAGGGGATTGGAGCGTAGAGGACCCATCCCTGCGGATTGTGTTTCCTTTACATTAAATCACTCCTTTCACATCTTTTGCATCAAGCTACCACATTGTTATCTCTTTACAGTTCTAAACCCACTCACCACCTAGAGCCATCTTTCTCTCATCTAACCTCCTGTGTGGATATCGCAACACTTGAATCTCACACATTACAATACTCATTTTTTTTTAAATGTACCCTATCATGATCATGTGTGGTGATGCACACTTGTGATCCCAGTACTTGGGAGGCTGGGACAGGAGGAACACAGGTTTGAGGAGGGCCTCAGCAAGTAGTAAGACTCTCATCAACCTAGCGAGATCCTGTTTCAAAATAAAAATAAAATAAGGCTGGAGGTTGTGGCTTGGAAGTAGAATGCCCCTGAGCTCAGTTCCCAGAACCACACAAAAAGTAATTAGTTAATTAAATATACCCTGTCAAGTGAGGCAGAGGTGCAGGTTGATTAGAAAACAGAGTTCTCCGTTTCTTAGAAACTACTTACTTCTGTAAATCCTTATTATCTGGGGTGAGTGGATTCTCCCCACAGAATATATCGAGGTGTTCTGTGGCAGATCCTACCTGGAGTGCACACAAGCTTGTGCAAGATATGAGCGCAAACTTGTGCACACTCCAGGTAGGATCTGCCACAGAACACCTGGCTAGAAAGATGAGCAGTTTAACCTTCGTCAGAGCAATGTAAGTATAGCTATTGCCTGAAGCACAGCAGCAAACATAGCATCCCAGAAGCTTGTTCTTCCTCTTTCTCTTTTATAGGACTGAAACTGTTTTCTGTCATGATTTACTCCATAAAAATAAATGAACAGAAGTGAGTAAATCTATTGGTCAAATATTTCAAATATGTACCATATTAGTGGAAGAATTGTGGGTTTGTTTGTTTCTTTGTTACTGGAGATTGAACCCAAAAATGTTCTGCCTCTAAGCTACATCCTAGCCCTATTTTATTCTTCATTTTGAAACAGGGTCTCACTAAGTTGGTGAGTCTGGCCTTGAACCTGCTATCCTCTTGTCTCAGCCTCCCAAGCACTGAGATCACAGGCCTGTACCACCACACCAAATTGAAAGAATTATTATTGCTATATTTTATGTTTATTGGTGCACTGTAATCATACATCTCAAGGTGGTACAAGCTGGTAGAGACATACATGCACACATTACTCATTGAGCCTTTCCCCAGTTCCCACCCCACACCCTCCCCCTCTCTCCTTCTCATGTTTGGCTTAGTGATTGACTTTGATATGTTTGTAAATGTACATCATGTGCGTTGGGGAGTTTCCCTCTTCCTCTCTCCCATCACCTTCAGTTTGGTCACCGTCTTTGCTCATCTAAGCCCTAATCCCTCCTAGGACCCATTTTCCCCCTAGCTCCCACATATTGGGAGAGCATCTGATATTTTACTTTTGGTGACTGGCTAATCTCACTTAGTATAATGTTCTCCAGTCCCATTCATTTCCCGACAAGTGACATACTTTTGTTCTTCTTTATGGCTGAGTAAAATTCCATGTGTACAGATCCCATAGTTTATTTTAATCCATTCATCTGTTGATGGACATCTTGGACTTTACAAGGAAGCATACTAATTTATCCCACATCTTCCATCTAAAAACCTAGGTAGGTTTTATTTTAGGATCCATTTATATCTCAAGATTAAGTGATTTTCCTTGCCATAGCAAAGAAAAAAAAAAAACACATAATTACACTCCATGCTCCCTCCTATTCTGTGGACCACTCATGGTCAGAGTTACCCCTTTTCTTGGAAGAAAAAGCTTCCTGCTGTTGGCATAGGTGCTTCCAGGTATTTCTGTCCAGCCCAGCACTCAGCTCTGATCACAGAGCCTCCGCCTAATTAGAAACGGCTCAGCTAATAGGATGACATGGTAGGCAATTTTGCAAATGATTGATGGTGAATTTTTTATGACTTTAGCTGTTCGCGTGTGAATACTCTTGGTTAAGGAATTCTCTTGGTTAAGGCTAAAATGGTGACCGGTTTCCAGCTGTATTTGTCCCTTCTCCATTATGATGATTACAACCCGTGAAATGAGACGAATATTTTTTATGTCAGGATGATGTTTCCAGGATGCTTAACTCTGTGCACTTTTATCGAGTCCTATCATTTCTTCCTGGACTTCGTTTACACTGCAGAAGCATGAATGCACAGGAGGCCTGTGTAAATATGTGTGTGAGTACAGAGAAATTTTCCCTGTGTTTGTAGGACATAACCTTTCTTATGCAAGGAACAGTAAACATTTTTTCCTTGACTCTAAGATGATTTTGATACACTCAGCTGCCCATGAGCCTCAGTGTCTTCTGACACTCACTGGAAACTTGTTTATTTACTGATGCATAGTCAATCACCGGTCTGGTTTTCCTTTGTTTCTGTGCCATCGGAGGGTGCCATTACCACAAAGCCAGTGGCGTGCCGAATAAATGAGGGATCTGGGCATGAAAAAAAGTCATGAAAATTATTTTTTAACATTCTTTGTTCCGTTATAGTTCAGAAGAAACAAAAATAGTATGGACTTGTTGAAATAAAACAAGTGTCTTAGACAAAAGGAGAAAAATCAGGAAAGGCTGTGGAAAAATGACTTGAACGTGAGAAATACATGAATACTCATCTTTCCTTACTTAGGTTGAGTAACTTTATGTCAACTTTTGTGTAAGACGGACTTCACAGAATAATAATAGACTCACACAATTTATGATTCCTTAAATTTGAGGATTGTTATAATTGGGGAATATTTCCATAATCGTAAATATTTTCACTGTTTTCAAACATGCTAAAACATACTGTAGCCCTGGCTGTGGTGGTGCATGCTTGTAATCCCAGTACTTGGGAGGCAGAGACAGAAGGATTGCAGGTTCACAGCCAGCCTCAGCTACTTAGTGAGGTCCTCCACAACTTAGTGAGAGCCTGTTTCAAAAAAAACAATGAAAAATAGGACTGGGGATATAGCTAGGAGGTAGAATGCCCCTGGGTTCAATCCCCAGTACCACAAAAAGTAAATAAATAAAATAAATTAAACATACTGTAAATTTCTCAAATTTTTGGTTATGCAGCCTGTGTGTGTGTGTGTGTGTGTGTGTGTGTGTGTGTGTGTGTGTGTCACTGGGGATTGAATCCATGGACATTCTACCTCTGAGCTTCACCCCCAGCTCTTTTTATTTTTTACTTCAAAATACGATCTCACTAGGTGGATAAGAGTCTTGCTAAGTTGCTGAGGCTGGTCTTGAATCTTCGATCCTTCCATCTCAGTCTTCCAACCACTGTGATTATGGGCATGGACCACCATGTCCCGCTGGTTATGCATTTTTAAACTCTGTAGAGCACTGATTAATTTTCACCAGTGCTCACTTCAGCATACAGTGTTGTTGGTTTCTTATTGAGAAAGTACCTACCAGTTCTAATTTTTCTGCACTTCTGTGACTCTGAACATGTCTTAAGTTTCTGGTTCCAGAGCAGTTTATAAGGAACTTGTGAGTGTTTTGGGAGCCTGGGGACTTTAGGCGGTGTTCTTTAGTGTGCCTGTAAGAACTGTATGAGTTGGATTTTCATCGCCTGGGACCAAAATACCTGACAAGAGTAACTTCGAGAAGGAAAAGTTTATTTTGTCTCATGGTTTCAGAGGTCCAGTAGGCCTTTGTGGGCCAGCTCCATTGCTCTTACCCTGGAATATTATGGCCTCAGTGCATAGCAGAGAAAAGGTGCTCCAGTCATGGATGACTGGAACTGGGGGTTGAGGGAAGCAGAAGACAGATCTGGTCTCCAAGGCACCCTACTGCTTCCAACCATGCCCCAGCTCTGAACTTTCCTGCACTGGGGACCAGATTTGAACACAGGAGCCTTTGGGGGAATCTTTCTAGATCCCAAACATAACACAAGCCTAGGATACGTCACCAAGCGTCCTTCATCCAAGAAGGTGTCTCTTCCCTGGCATCCTACTACATGCCGGCATTTAAAAAGATACCTTTTCTGCCGGGCGTGGTGGCACACGCTTGTAATCCCAGCATTCGGGAGGCTGAGACCGGAGGATCCGGGTTCGCGGCCAGCCTCAGCTACCTAGTGAGGCACTCCGCAACTTAGTGAGACTCGGTTTCAAAATAAAGAATAAAAAATAGGGCTGGGGGTATAGCTCGGAGGTAGAATGCCTCTGAGTACAATCCCCAGTACCGCAAAAAAAAAAAAAAAAAAAGATACCTTTTCTAAAGATTAAAAATAAGACCTGGTCTAGTGAGAATGGCAGAAATAGGAACGCATGTCTATGATATGAAAAGTTAGTGGCATAGCCCAGATATAACAAAATACTATTTCATAAAACAGGAGAGCCACCATCTCTGCTGGGAGGAACTGGGTGTGCTTTTACAGGAATTGGGCTGAATCCTTAAAGATGAATTGTTATTTCACGAGGTGAGGACAAGAAGAAAGCATTCTAGATCACGTGGTTGAAAAGCCATAGAGGAGCTGGGCATGGTGGTATATGCCTGTAATCCCTGTACTTGGGAGGATCGCAGGTTCGAGGACAGCCTCAGCAAGTAGTGAGACTCTCATCAACCTAGGGAGACACTGTTTCCAAATAAGAAATAAAAAAATAGGATTGGGGGTGTAGTTGGAAGGTAGAATGCTTCTGGGTTCAATCACCAGTACCAAACACACACACACACACAACACACACACACACAAGGCATAGAGGCAGAAACAAAACACTTCATTTGCAAGACACAATAAGAAACTTCTTAAGACTTATTAGGCAATAATTACTCTAAAAGTAAAGATTTTTGTATATTGATTATTTTATTCTGTAACTGAACATACTATTGTATCAATCTCCTTTAATGTAGTGTTGGTTATTCTGGGTGATTTTCATTTTCACACACAAAAAAACAATTCTCTCTTGTCACCCCTTTATCTACAAAAATTTACAGGTTGCATCATTTTAAATAACAAGAACTTGAAGAACGGGAATGTAATTTTGGCACTGTTATATTTCTCACAGATCTGTTTACAAACACATAGAATATTCTTGGTGAATTATGGAGATGTTAAAATACCATCCACGGGCCCCTAGGTGAGCAGAGATGCAGAATAAAGATTTGCAAGTAGGGTCACTAAGCCCAAATAAATTTCTGTATGCATTTATATTCACTGCGTAGATATAATGGCCAAGAGGATTATACCTCCATATAGTAGTGAGACCAGACCATCTGACTTCTGCATACAGAGAAAAATCATTGTTGTCTTAATTAGATTATATTCATGCTATCTTATTCTATTTATTAGCTCTTTGGATTAGCATCACTTTTTATGACTTCTGAGAAAAAGCCTTGACTATGCTCATTAAACCTGAGATATTTCAGGATCTCTGAATGGTTGACTGGACGTTATCGAGCCATGAGAATCTCTTTTGCAATCCATGTCTTGAGATGACTTATTTTTTAATTTACATATGTATATAGGCATGAACGCATCAATTGATTAATTGGCTGTCACTAGAAGTTGGATTATTTTGCTCTTCTGTGCTTTTAAAAGTACTGTTTTCAATCTCAACTGAATGTTTAATGACCTTGTCCATCTTTAATTCTTAAGGTATCTCCCTCTAGATGCCCCTGAATTGAGCACAACCTGTATTTAAGAATTGTGCTACACATCTGAAGTCATTATTTGTATTTCCCATACCCCTTTCCTTAGAGATACTCTATTCTGAGCAGTAAGTAATATGAATGTCCTCATTCCATCTCATGGATTTGTATGGATTATATGGGTCTGATCTTTCTCTGGTCCTGATTTCACATCTGCAGGCCTTCTTCTCATTGTAAGCTATATTTCCTCTACACCAATGTGTGCACATTAAATGTGAGTAACACCAGGCCTGCCATCGTGCATCAAATTATATCTTTACGCATCATCTGGGAAGGCCTGGCTTTTTTTCCTCCCTTGGTGGCAGTGCTACTGGCCTTTAGCAGTTTAGCTTCCATTCGTGCATTCCACTGACTCTCTTAATAATTCAGAGCATGATTATTACTTCTCATAAATATTACAAGGTTTACTTAG
The DNA here is from genome assembly GCA_004027655.1 of Graphiurus murinus. Classification (NCBI taxonomy): domain Eukaryota; kingdom Metazoa; phylum Chordata; class Mammalia; order Rodentia; family Gliridae; genus Graphiurus; species Graphiurus murinus. The sequence goes on along the minus strand of PVLC010014598.1, from coordinate 22,444 downwards.
AAAGAGAGTGCTCATCGGTGCTCCTCTAATTTTGGCTGGTCTGATAAAGGGAGAGCGTGTTTCCACAATATTGCAGTTTTAAAAGAAATCTATTGGTAAAATTATAAACACCTGAACTCAAAATATCTGAAATGCTTCCTACACCTCCTCAGCCTCCCTCCTCCCCTCCTGCTCTTCCTCCTCTCTTTGCTTGTTTACAGTGAGTGCTCTGCCCTTGGCTTTGGTTAAACTCACTTCCCTTATCTGCCTCTCTTTCTGCTTATTACCCTCACTCTTCTCAGGAAGACTCCTTTTATAGTCATTTAAGAGGAAATGCTTTAGCTACGTATAAGATATCATGCTATGCTTCAAATATGTTTATATATTATCTAATTAACCACATGGTTCAGGTTGCCTGAGGTTGTCCTTAGGTTATTATTAGAGTTAAGGTTTTATAAAAAAAAAATGAAAATTTTTATATCAGGATTAAATGAGTAGGAAATTCATAAGTATTTGGTGTGTAATTGTATGTAGTTTTTCCATTGCATTCTTCTTTTTGGCCTAAAGAGATAACAACAACAATAAAAATGAGAACAGAAAGAAACCACTAAAAAGTCATAATGAGTACCAAGTTAAAATCACCCTAAATAACAAGGGATATATGATAGAATGAGCTCAATGGGACACTTTGACCTAAAATAATCACTTCAAGTTATCTATGAAGCTTTACTGCATTCAGTGCACTACATAGTAGTAGGTTGCGTTTGTCTCTTTCTTTCTTCCCTTTTTTGTCCTAGAGATTGAACCCAGGTGTATTCTACTTCTGAGCTCTATTTCCAGACCATTTTTTTTTCTCCTAAGGGTCCCACTAAGTTGTTGAGAGTCTCACTAAGTAGCTCAGGCTGGTCAAGAACCTGGGATCCTCCTGTCTCAGCTTTCCGAGTACTGGGATTATAGGTGTGTACTACTGTAATCAACTCTGATCGTAGTTTAAATATCATCAGATACATGGATATCTTTTACTAGTCACTTTTGTACTGGCCACCCTGTTTTTGACAATAGAAATCCCTCCTTCTACTGTCTGTATCCCATACCAATTAGTAAAGCAAATGCAGAGCCCAGCATGATGGCACACACGTGGTGAGTAATCCCAGTACTTGGGAGGGCTGAGACAGGAGGATCACAGATTTGAGGCCAGCCTCACAATTTAGTGAGACACTGTTTCAAAATTTAAAAAAATTAGAAAGGGCTGGGGGTGTGTGGCTCAGAGATAAAATGACTGTGCAAGAAATTCCCAGTACCAGGAGGGAAAGGGGGGGGGGGGCAGAAAAAAAGTAAATGCAGAAATTTACCAACATCATATTGCAGTTGATTTTCTGAAATTTTTCGTGATAAAATACTAAAATTAGGATTAATGAGTAGGAGAAGGAATACGACTCATTTTAGGCTCAATTTTATGGGTTTTATTTTAGACACAAGAGATGAATGTTTCATGAACATACATACTTGATTACTTAGAATATAAAATTGTATTGAACACAATTGTAGATTAATAATTTATATGAAAGTAAAAAAATAAACCTTCAAGAGCCACATTATACATACAATCATTGGTTAGCCAGACTAAAATAATCAGAATAAAGAAGCAGAAAGAAACAATGCAGATACAAGAATGCTCATTCCTGCTTGATTTTCATTATTCATACCCCCCAAAAAAATAATTGAAATGCCACAAATACAGTGAAATCTAAATAATTTATGTTGGTGCCATGCACTGGACTTTTACAAAATCATTAAAAATTAAGAGTTTGAGCTGAGGCTGGTAGTGCAGGCCCATGATCCCAATACTTTGGAGGCTGAGACAGGAGGATCACAGGTTTGAGGTCAGCATGCAATAACTTATTAAGATTTTGTTTGAAAAAATAGTAAATAAAAAGGACTGAGGGTTTATCTCAGTGATAGAATGGCCCTGAGTTTAATGCCCAATACCACCACCACCACCAAAAATAATATAAACAAGGCGAGCAAATTTGGAAACTAGAGACTAAGGAAAATGTTGACTAAAATGTTAAGCATAAAAGGCACATTTACTAAAAGTTTTACAATTACTAAAATTCTGCAAATACAGACAATCTGGAAAATGTACAAAAAGTCTTTTAAATGACTTCATTTTGACTAGAGAGGAAAATGTGTGATTTTATGAGTTCTTTCCAGTCTTTTTGCTGTTTTTGAAGGAGGGCAGATTCGGAGGTGGGTGCCTTATTTTCTGATTGCAGTGATGGTCATTATCCCTAAGATTGGAGGCACCGAGACAGTTAATTGCTGCAGGAAAACAAGAAAGGCAGAGAGTTAAGGAAGCACGCTAGAAGAAGGACTAAGCAAAGCAGAACTTAGCGGCTTCACAAGCAGGAATTCGGTGTCATCAGAAATGTAGGGCTCACATTCGCTACTCGTGCTTATTTTGTGGTATGTGATATAAGCTTCTCTGTCTCCCACAGATGACTTAGCAAAAACCTTGTTGCTGAGTATTGATCCAACATAGTTCTGCTTCCCGGAAGGGATGAACCCAGATCATAGCAGAGGCTACGCACAGAAAGCCAGCATCTTCATCAAAAAATAACTGTTCATGAAACGAGTATAAGAAGGCAAAGTCATATCAAATCGAAACATTTGACTGGAATTCTTTTCAAACTTATTTATTTGTATAAATTGGCGAAAGGGTAGTTATTTATTGTGTACAGCCTGATAGATCTGTACTATGGAATGGTTAAATCTAGGTAGTGAACACATGTAGTACCTCACATGGTTATCATTTTTGTGTTGAGGGTCTTTATTATCCATTCTCTTAGCAGTTTTCAAGGACACATCCTGTTTTCAAGGACACATCCTGTCATCATTAAGCGTGGTCACCATGCTGTACAATAGATCTCTAATACTTAATTCCTCCTATTTAACTACAAATATGTACCTTTGACTAACATCTCCTCCATCCCTCCCATCTCCCCTCATCTTCTAGTAAACACAATTTTACTCTACATTTCCATGAGAGCAATTTCTGCAGATTCCACATGTGTGTGGGATGATGAGGCATTTGTTTTTTATGCGCCTGGCTTTTACGGCTGTGTTTTACTTAAACATTGACGTATTTCTTTTTGTCATACTGGAGATTGAACCCAGAGGCATCTGAGCTACACCCACAGCCCAGTTTTACTTTTTATATTGAAACAGGGTATCACTGAGTTGCAAAGGGCTTCACAAGTTTGCTGAGACTGGCTGCAAACCTGCAATTTTCAGGTTTCAGACTCCCAACTACTGAGATTACAGGTGTGTGTCACCCACACTTGGTGACATATTCTAACTATCCCATAAGTATTTCCCAAACAGTTTTTATTAAATAAATAATAGTAATCATATGTACATCACTTGAAAAAACAACTACATTGTCACCTGAAGGCATGAATCTAAATTCAAACTCTACATAGTTGCTTTAGTGTAATAAATGTCGTAGAATTGACCCATTGGGTTTATCCAAATTTTTTCTACTTTAAGTTGACAACAAATGTTTTACTCAATGATTAAAAATATTTTGACTTCAATGTTTTTTAAGACACTATAGATATAGATCTACCACCAAAAAGAAAAAATAATTCTCTTTTTCTCTTCAAAATTGTATTTTGTTGCTGTTTTTTCTTTGTTTCTGGTATTATTGTTTTGTATATGTGTTTTTGTAACAGTTTAGATCTAGCTCTAGGAGCAACAAGCCAAGAAAATACTGCTTTGTCAGCGCCAATAATGTGTGTGCTGCTGATAGCCCCAAGAAGTTTCTTTAACTTAGAATAATGTTTAAGAATATCTGACCTACAGAGGACATACGACTTTAACCTGCAAATGCATTAGGTGAACATAATCTAAAAGCTAAATATTGACTTGGAAATTGATCTCAGGTTTTTCCCAGTTCATATATTCCGGGCTCCAAATGTTTTTCCCACCTCCAGCTCAGATTTTTAGCAATTGTGTTGTGCAAGGGATATTTCTAAAACTGTCCAGGCATGGGAATCTAATTCTAAGAGATTTTCATCCAAGCCTGTATGCTTTATGCAGTGATTTTTGTATTCTGGAGTGGATGAGATGCCATGCGTTTATTTTGTGTCTGATAAACTCATTTATTCTGTGGTTTGGTCACTGTTTTAGGCCTATTGGACAAGGTTGCTGTCTTGTCAACATTCTCACTACCATAATCCCAAGCAACTCAAAGAAAGGAAGACTGATTTGTTCACAGTTTTGGAGATTGGGGGGGATTCAGTCCATGGCAGGCCGGGTGTGTAGAGTGCAGAGCAGGGTAGAAAGGAGAGCAAGGGCTCTGCTCTTCATGTCACTGAAGCCAGAAACAAAAGAGTGAGCAAGCAAGGGGATTCAAAGATAAAAGTATAGTGCCTTAAGTCACACTCCCAGGGACCCAACTTCTCCAGCCATATCCCTCCTACAAAGGTTACTACCTAGTAATTCCATTGCAATGTGTTTATCCACTGATCAGATTATACCTTGAGGCTTAAACACATTGACTCTGAATATTAAATCATGAGTTCTTCAGGGAACGTTCTATGTCTAACCATAACACCTGTATAGGTATTAAAGTTAAGGAGAGAATAAGTTACTGACTATTGAAAGTTGAAAGTTTGAAATTCTACTAGACTAAGCAACCTAAACACGAAGAGAAAAGAGACAATATTGCAAATATTTTACAGCATGCCAAGAGTGTGTCTGATTAAACTTTCTGCAACTCTCCTATGATAATTTATGCCTGTGAAGCTTTGCTAACAGTAGTTCTGTCAGGTCTATTGTGAAACAAGGGGGTCGCTTTCATTGAAACTGCACTCCCTACATACAATGGGACGTGTGGTGGCACGGTGACTCAGAGGAGAGGGTGGACAGTGACAGGAAGTGTCTTCTAGCTGCCTATGTAGGTTCTAAGTAGAGTTTAGACCATTTTAATAATTTCGAAGACTCTAACTGAATTCATGTATCAGAGCTATGAAGACTATTGAGATCCCTTTAGGTTTTAATATTTTATTTTATCAACTGAAAACATTCAAGTAGAAATAAAGAATCAACATTTTTGAGGCTACCAGAAATGATTTTTTTCTTTATTAATGTGAATGATAAAGGATGTATAACTAAGTTTCTTAAAGCAGTTCACTAAGTTCATTATCCTGGAACTATTAAACAGATTTTTGAAAACTGAAATTAATACAAATAAGGCTGTCATTTTCTTTTTATGATTTTTTTCTTTTCTCCCAAATATGTTTTCCTGCCAGTTAGACCACTGAACTTTAATTGCTCTGCTTCAAATTTTACTGAATAATAGTGAACCTTTATTTGTAATAAATAAATTGATATTAAAGGAGATTTTCTTTCTTTCTTTTTTTTTTTTTTTTTTTTTGCGGTTCTGGGGATGGAACCCAAGGGCATTCTACCTCCGAGCTACAACCCCAGTTCTATTTTTTTATTCTTTATTTTGAAACAGGGTCTTACTAAGTTGTGGAATGCCTCACTAGGTAGCTGAGGCTGGCCGTGAACCCAGATCTTCCAGTCTCAGCCTCCCAAATGCTGGGATTACAAGCGTGCGCCACCAAGCCTGGCTCTTAAAGGAGATTTTCAATGGTAAAAGAAATCTTAATTTTTATAGTACTATCTATCTCAATGTATTTTAAGGACTATAAGGATTATATTAAATCAGATACTATATTTTCAATTGCTTTTATGTGGAGAGATAAAAATGTCTAAATTTCAAAACCTATTGCAATCTACAAATGGAGTGAGAAATTACTCGATTTTGCCAATTAACATTTATTTCTCTTTATTTTTGTTTATCCACTCATCTATTGATTGGTACCTAGGCTGGTTCTATGTTGGTTATTGAGAATAATATTTTCATCAGGTACATACTCAGAAGTGGCATAGCTGGATAATTACGGCACATGCATTTTTAGTATTCAAAGGCATCTCTGTACTGTTCTCAATTTTTCTAGTTGTGAGGGAGTAATATGCTTCAGTAGTTTTCTTTGTTTATGTATGATAAAATGCAATCAATCAATGCCAGACATGATTCTGAAATGTCAAATTATTTCATTCCAAAAATCTGGACTTTATCTCATTTGAACTTATATGTTTCTCTTCTTTAAAAAAAAATAACACTTGGATTCTACGTAAAATTTTTGAAAGATATTATGAATGCTTGTCCGTGTTTCTGGAGGTTTTCTACTTCATATTGAAGGCTTGGGCAGTCACTGAAGAAGTTGAAGATGGTTAATTGTTACAGAAAGTCGCTTCTGGGAGTGGTGAGAAGCAGAAGAGAGGAAGGACCAGTGAGTGATGATCCCTTTATCCTTTTGACTTGAGGTCAATGTCACCCATCTTCAGTGTTCTTGGCTTAGATCAAATGTGGCCGACTGTGTCTCTGCTTTAGACTACACACTATGAGTAGAAAATTTGGCAATTTTTTTTTCTACAAATTTCCAGATAACAAATACTTTATGTTTTATGGAACATAAAGTCTCTTTTACAACTACTTAACTGTAGCATGGAAACAGAACAGACAACACATGAATGAGTATGTGACTGCTTTCCAATAGATTTTTTATGGGCATTGGAATTTAAGTTTTATGTAATTCATACCTTACATGAAACAGGGTTTCTTTTCAGCCATTTGATATTGGTAAACCCATTCTTGATTCTCAAACCATACATAAATCTGGCCTGTGGTCAGTTTTTCTATGCCCCCACAATACCTGCACAATAAAGTTCAGAAGATGTGCTCTCTACAATATAAAACTTATTCATTAAGTCAGTGCATATTAAAGGAAGTAATTTTAGCTGGGCATGTTGGAACATGCCTGTAATCTCAGTACTTGGAAGGCTGAGACAAAAGATCACAGGTTCGAAGCCAACCTCAACAACTTAGCAAGGCTCTCAGAAACTTAGTGAGACCTTGTTTCAAAATTTAAAAAATAATAAAATCATGTTGAGAGTGTAGGTTAAATTTTGATGCCAGTTTTATTGAAATTTAATTAGCATACTATAAAATTCATAGACGTACTACATACAATTCAGTGGTTTTTAGCATAATAACAGAATTAACACCACAATCAATCTTAGAGCATTATTATCACCATAAAAGAAATTCTATAACCATCAGTGGTCACTCTCCTTTTCCTTCAAGTCTCCACCACCAACGCTAGAAAACCACTCCTAAGTAATTCCTATTGATTTGCTTATTTTGTACATTTCACATACATAGAATCCTAGAACATACTATCTTTTACAGCTGACTCATTTCACTTAACATTTTGATTGTAGCATTTATCAGTCCTCCACTTCTTTATATTGCTGTATAATATTCCATTTTATGAATATACCACCTTCAAATTGTCCAGTCATCAGGTGATGAACATTTGGGTCATTTCCAAGTTTAGCCAGTCTAAAAAACGCTATGTAAACATTCATGTCACATTTGTGTATGGACCTATGTTTTCCTCTTTTGGTTATATTACCTAAGCATGGAATTACTGGGTCATTTAGACATTTGACAAATTTCTTAGTGACTTCTAATTTTGTTTCACTAGGTTCCTTAAAAAATTGTAGAATTTTAGTCTTTTTAAACATACTGAGATTTGCTGGACAGTGTTCCATGTGTCCTTGAGAAGAATATGTATTTTGTGCAATAATTTCCCCAAAAAGAAAAAAATATATGTGTACACAGTAGCCCACATATATAACATACCCGTAAACATTACCACATGTAACATCTGTATGAATATTCTTTGAGTTCGCAATTTGAATTCTTACTGATGTCTCCATAGCTCTACTATCATCACTTGATCATTCTGTCCCCTTCCCTTGACTGTGGCTTCCCACTTCAATCTGAGAGACCTGGCTTTCACAATCTATTACCACCTACTGTTACTTAATTGCTTAGTTCCAATGTGCATGTATAGTGGTTCAGAATTGTCAGCCTGTACTCCTGTGGAAAATGGTTTTAGCAGTACAGCCAGTGGACATGCATACATTCTTTTGCCTTTAGTCTTCCAGTTTCTATTCATTTCCAAAGGTACTTAAACTGGCAACTAATTCTCCACCCACTTTAGATCTAGAGGTTATTTTATTTATTTGCAATACAGTTAGATTATTTGGTCACATTCTGATTTCACCTTGGAAATCCATACTTTTGACTGAAATTCATTGGGCACAAATACTACTGACTTAAAACAGACAATGTTCAACTTTTGTTGATTTGTCTTCATAGTTACAAAACCGGGATTCTCTTTGGTTCACATAGATAAAGAACAGTCTCCACTGGGGAATTTTAAGCTTGCCTATAAGCAGAATCACAAAGGTTACTTTCTAGTTCAAAGGCTTAGCCTCGTAGATGCAGAAACTAAGGCTGAGATACATAAATTAAAATATTAGTATCGCAGTAATGAGATCTTTCACTCATCACTCTGAAAAGAGTTTTTTCCCCTCCCCATTCTTTTCCATTATAATATCATGACCAATTATCAGAAACCTAGCAGTAATATTCTCTAATGGTATGCCCTTCAGAATTTAAAAATTTCTAAAGTACCTATAGTTAGTAAAAGGAGGAAAATAATTTTGAAATAAACAAGTATTTAACTGACAAATAGGTTTTAACAGAATACTAGACTTCTGAGTTAGGGCAGGTTAGTGCTACGAGAACTTTTGATTCCTGTATTTGGTGTTTGTTTATTAGACTCCCTGAAGTATAGCCTGATTCTCACTGCTCCTAAGAATACTTCTCCCAAGGAAAGCTCTAATCTTGCCAGTTTTCACAGTGCCAGAAAACTGTAAATAGCTCTGCATTCCAGCAAGTACTTATTCAGGCTTCCTATTTAAATAGAAGGTTTAATCATATTGGATCTGCCTAGACCAATGATCCATCACCCAGGATGTAACTCCGTCTGGAACTTGTCATTTTCAGCACGATTATGGCACATGTAACACTACTCAATATCTTTCTTGGTCAAAATTATGGAAACAACAGTGCCCTTATAGCAATTGACAGTTCTTATGCTATATTACTCAATATCACCTTTTTGCCTCAAAAGGAGAAAAGTGATTTCCTTTGCCCCTACAGATCCAAAGAGCAAACAAGTAAGTTTCTAGGGTTTCTAGGATTTCCGCTCTTTTGTAGTCAGAACTTGTGGTGTGCATACTGGTCCTGTGGCTTACTATTCTTTTTTATTTATTTTTAAATTTTTTTTAAATTGGTGCACTGTAATCATACCTCTTTGTTAGGTACAAGCTGAAAAAGGCATACATGCACACATTTTTTATTTAACCCTTCCCCAATTCCCACCCCACTCCCTCACCCTCCCTCCTTCTCAGGTTCAGTTTAGTGATTAACTTTGATATGTTCATGAAAGTACATCATGCTTAGTATTCTTACTAATTTTCTCTCCGTCCCCCTTCACTTCTCTGTGTATGTGTACATACACAAGTATTCTTCCTTCCACTACCATGAAAGGAAACTATATAGTAAAGTAGATGACTTACTGCCTATTCTGAATCACAACAGTGCACTAGGCATTCATTTTAATAGCTCCATAAATTCGATTCCATTCCTTACTGAATACTTGGAAGTGCTCTTGGGTTTCTTTATCCTTCACTCCCCAATTCACATCATGAATAATTCTTTTTATTGCATTGTGACTTTTTGTGCTAGCTACTTCTTTCAATTTCTCATAGGCAGCATTGTTTCACACCTTCTTCTCATCTCCTGGGCTCATTGCTCAATGGAACTCTGGCTGGATTCCACAAAGAGGGTTCCCTGCTGGTGGGTTCTGCAATCTTCATTTGTCAGTACCCTCAACATTTATTCCATGCATTGAGCCATCCACTTCAAAAGGAATACAACCATTTGCTGAGTCTAAGCTTCCTCCTGCTTTGTAAACTAGTAACTGCAAATACTCATAAATTGAGTACTTTGTGACATGATAAATATACTCTCTGTCTCAAATAATTCTTCTATTTTCTTCATTTTACTCTTTTCTGAAATCATTGTTACTCAACAGAAAATACCCCTTTTTCTACTTAGCATACTGTAATCTAACACAGCTCCTTTTGAGGTTAAATATTAATGTCCTCCTATTTAATGGAGTAACAAGACAAACTAGAACAAAACTTAAACTTCAATGTTCTTTGTTTGGGTACCCCCATGTTTCGTGTTCCCCAGTTCTCTGAAATTTTGCATAATGTATGCTAATGATATGCTAGGCACTTTACATGTATCATCACATTTTTGCAGTTTCAATATTCCAAATACCGGATAAGAGAGATTTTAGTGTATATTACCTCTGGTACTTCCAGATGAGTGTAAATTTGGAGAAGTTTGTTAACTGCTGCTCATCTATATCAAATTAAAATCATTGTGGTGCCATTGTGGTTATTTGAAGATAAATATGTTACACTTGTGGTCATAGAAAAAGCACTCAAATTCTTCCTATTGTTATAGTTAATGTCATTACTTTTTTACAGGGTACTAAGGTAATATCCACAGAAGCATTAAACTAAACAAGATCACACTACTAATAAACAATAGATTCAAGACTGAATCTAAGGCACTCTGCTCCCGAGTACCATCCATGTTGCTTATTCTGCATTCTTATTTTCCTCATAAAGTGTTGTCTTTAATATTTTAAGTACAGAGCACATATTAGCTTCATGTTAATGGCAAAAAACCATGTTGCAGGCCTTGTATTCTTTGAAAAGCTTCAGAATAGAAAGCTGAGCTTAAGCTTTGAACAGGAAAAACATGGCTCTCATCTGGGCTGAGAGAGCAGATAATGTGGACTTTAGTCATCAGAGGTTGGAGAAAGAGATGACCATATGGGGGACACTATACATAATCATGGAGGAACATTTGTTATTTTATACAAGTGAGAAAATAGAAACTAGCCCAGTTCTGTGGTCCAAATGTATTTACCCAATTGATCCCCAACACCCCAATACACAAAATCTCATTAAGTAAGATAGATAGTACATTTTTGAAATAACTTAGGTGATATGTTTCTTTCAATTCATGTTCACTGACAATAGCATTAAAATATTTCTGGGAATAAATTTGCTTTAAAATTAAATTTCAGTGGTGGTTAGATAGTCTTAAAAAAAGTAGGCATTGTTTTCTCCGGGAACAGATTTATGAGAGGTGGTCATTTTCCTTGTCTTTTCTTCTGGGAACAAATGTACAGAGACAGTCCTTTTGAAAGGTGACAACTTGTGATGCTCTAAAGGAAATAAGAAGAAATGACAGTAAAATAAACCTTTTGAAAAATCTATCAGATGTTTAGTTATGATAACACAACGTCTTATTCTCCCGCTGGGGGAGGGGAACATGATTACTGAAGCAGAACACTCCATCCTCTGCATGATGGGAAAACTGCTTCAAATTTATTTTAAATTGCAAATTGCATATGTTTAAGACAAATGTGCATATAACACTGCGTGTGTATGACATCACTCCAGTATTGACTTAAAATTAGTTCTGGAAATTTTTCTTCTTTTTCAGCCATTTCAATCGTCTCCTTACTATTATCTAAAAATTATTTTTAGTGTGGCTTGTCATGTCTTCTATAATACAGAATAAGTCATCTCTAACATTATGCCAACAGATTTTTCTATTCAGTCAAACCCAATAAAAATAAAGTACTAGGCATTATCTTGCTGAAGAGTATAAAAGAGGGATGATTCATATTATGCAAATATAATTATCAAACTGACAAGTGTAGGAAAGAAACTTCAGTAATTGTATTATTGAAATAATATCAGAAACTCCTAGTGGAACATCATAGGTGGACAAAATTATTTTTATCTCAGTACCCAATAGAAAAAATATTTATTTAAACTTAAGAAGTTTAAGAGCAAGGAATTCTAGTTTCTGTCTTTGGGTTCTTAGTAAAATGAACTGCTTTATTTTCTTTTTAATCTTTTCTCCCTTGGTTTGAAAATCAGGAAATTATACTGTTTGAATTTCTAAGTTATACTTTGATGAACAATGTTGACTACTAGCAGACACTTGGCATTTGGGGGGTTGGTTTTAACCACCAGAAGTTCCTTTGTCTATTCCTGTGTGTGTGTGTGTGTGTGTGTGTGTGTGTGTGTGTGTGTGTGTTCGTGTTCATGAAGCTAGAGATTTTGGTCTTCTTCATGCTACCTCGGACATGTTCTGTAGTTCTCAGAATAGAAGTCTTTTCTGGATTTTCGTATAATTTTTTTTTTGGAGTATTTTTTGTGTCATGTCCTATGAAAAGAGCTCAACTCTTATTTAAATTTATTTTCTCATTATTAGATGAAAGCTTAGAGATAATAGATATTTTGCATATCAACCATGTAGTTTATCCACTTCACTTACAAGTACTAGTTGGTTTTTAGAGACCCTCAAAACTTTTAAATTAGTCAATTATGCCATCTGCATGTACAGACAGTTTTCCTTTTCTCTTCCCAATCTCGAGGTTTACATCTTACTCCTTTGCCTCATTAACGATGTGTCTAAAGAACTTGCTCTGAGCTACGCTTGGTGAGAGGAGCTCTGGGGCAATGTGTTCAGCCTGTCTGTCACTTCTAAATAGTGTTAGCTATACATTTCCTCTCATTTCCTTGATAGATTGAAAACCTTACCTGTTTTATATTTCCCTTTGATTTTTTTTTTAATCTTGAATAGGTGTTGAATTTGGATAACTGATTTTTCTGCATATATCTAAATGACATGACTTTTCTTTTTATAATATCAATATTGCAAGTTATAAAAAGAGATTTTAAAAAATTAATAGGATAGATGTCATTTTGTGTATATATTATTTACAATATTTTAATAAGTCTTTTTTTAAATAAGGATGATTAATCTAAAATGATCTTTTCTTGACATATTTTACTCAGGCTTTGATTTTTTACTGACATAAAACAACTTAAGAGAAGTTTCCTCTTCCACTACATTATAAATTACTTTGTATAATATTATTATTATTTTCTTAAACATAAAATGTGATTCACCAGTATAGTATTTGGGGCTATGATTTTCATTGAAATGAAAATTATAAATATAAATCCAATGCCTGTAATAGAAATAGGACTCTGCAGATTTTCAATTTCTTATTTTTGACAACATGTTTTCCAAAGTATTTCTCTATTTTGTTTAAGTTATTTTATCACTACCAAGCATCAGTTAACTGAAGTCTTGTTGACTATGTTATACCTGTCGCATAGGTAAGGATTCTATTATCTAAGATAACATTTCTCTGTAACTGAAACAAAATGATGTGAGACTATAATGCATCAATAGACACTGGAAAAGCATTTGATAAAATTTAACACCCATTCATGCTAAAAGCACTGCGGAGAATTTGGAATAGAAGGAACAAACCTAAACATCACAAAGGCAATATAACAATAGGCCCACAGCCAACATCACATTAAATAGGGAAAAACTGCAAGAGTTCTCACTAAAAACAGGAACAAGACAAAGATGTCCTTTGCTAGAGCAATAAGGCAAGAGAAGGAAATCAAAGGTGTAAAAATAGGAAAAGAAGAACCAAAACTATCCCTTTTTGCAGATGACATGATACTATACTTACAAGACCCAACAAAGTCAACCAAAAAACTTATTGAACTGATCAACAAATTCAGCAAAGTGTCTGGATACAAAATCAATCTTAAAAAATCAGAAGCTTTCCTGTATGCCAACCATAAATCCACTGAAAAAGAAATCCAGAAAACAATCCCACTCACAATAGCACCCTGAAAAATAAAATACCTAGGAATAAACCTAACCAAAGAGATAAAAGACCTCTATAAGAAAAACTATAAAAAGTTGAAAAAAGAAATCAAAGAAGACCTTAGGAGATGGGAAGATCTTCCATGCTCTTGATGATATTTGGGTCATTCTCCCCAAAGTGACCTACAGATTCAGTGTGATATCCATTAAATTATCAAGGTAACTCCTCACAGACATAGAAAAATTAGACCTTAAATTCATTTGGAACAACAAAAAGCCCAGAATAGACAAAATAGTTCTTAGCAACAAGAACCATGCAGGAGACATCACAATATCTGAATTCAAACTATACTACAAAACCACAGTAATAAAAACAGCACAAAAACAGACACAGAGACCAATGGAGAAGAAGAAAAGTCTCAGAAACAAACCCACACATTTACAGTCAATTGATTTTTGACAAAGGAACCAAAAACATACACTAGAAAAAGTTAGCCTCTTCAATAAATGGTGTTGGCAAAACTAACCTTAACTCTAACCATATACAGGAAAATGGAAATAAACCTCACTTTCTCACCTGCACAAGAGTCAATTCAAGATGGATCAAAGAACTGGAAGTCAGGTCAGAGACCTTGCAGTTACTTGAAGAGGGCATAGGGCCAACACTTCAACACATAGGCACAGGTAAAAAAAAAAAAAAAAACTTTCTCAACAAGACACCTAAGGCACAAGCAACTCAAGGAAGATCAATACATAGGATTGCATTAAACTGAAGAGCTTCTGTTCAGCAAAGGAAACTATCAAGAACCTCAACAGAGAGCCCACAGAATGAGAGAAAATTTTTGCGAGCTACTCCTTTGATAGACGACTAATATCTAGAATATATAGAGAACTCAAGAAACTCACAGCAAAAAAAAACAAATAACCCAATCAAAAAAACGAGCAAATTATCTAAATAGACACTTCACAAAAGAAGAAATACAAATGACCAATACATGTATGAGGAAATGTTCAACATCATTAGCAATTAGAGAGATGCAAATCAAAACTACCCTGAGATTTCACCTAACACCAATTAGAATGGCAATCATCAAAAGCACAAACAACAACAAATGCTGGTGAGGGTGTGGAGAAGTGGGAACCCTAATCCACTGTTGGCAGGATTGCAGATTAGTGCAACCACTTTGGAAACCAGTATGGAGGATCCTCAGATGAATGGGAATGAACCCACCATAGGATTCAGCAATACCTCTTCTGGGTATCGACCCAAAAGAATAGAAAACAAACTATCAGACCAATGCATGTGTATCTATGTTTATAGCTGCATAATTCACAATTGCCAAACTATGGAAGCAGCCAAGATGTCCATCAACACATGAATGGATTACAAAACTGTGGGATATATACACAATGGAATTTTACTCAGTCATAAAGAAGAACAAAATCATGTCATTTGCAGGGAAATGGATGGAACTGGAAAACATTATGCTAAGTGAGATTAGTCAGTTACAGAAAGCAAAAAATCACATGCTCTCTCTAATATTGGGTAGCTAGGGAGAAAGTGGGACATAAGAGGGACTCTAGACAAAGAAGGAGAAATCTTAGATGAGCAAAGAAGGTGACTTAACTGAAGGTGATAGGGGGTGGAGGGAAACACCCTAATGCACATGATGTACTTTCACAAACATCAAAGTCCATCACTAAACTGAACTTGAGAAGGAGGGAGGGAGAGGAAGTGGGGCAGGAATTGGGCTAGGGTTAAATGAGAGATGTGTGCAAGTATGCCTTTATCAGATTGTACCTAACAAAGGAGTATGATTACAGTGCACCAATAAAAAAAAAAAAGAAAGGAAATGTCATGCTGAACCTTATATAGGAGTTCAGTGTTATGAGATTTTAATTATACAAAGGGGTTATTTCAATAGCTTCAAGAAGCTGACACCTTCAACTACAGATAATCCTCAGTGAAGTTAGATTGTAATGACCAGCTCCCCCAAATCTGAAAGCAGCACAAGGATATCACAATCAGTAGTCCTGGGTCCTCACCCTGCTGTGAGAGAGAATTAGTAGAAGGAAGGTAGCTATGCCATTTGCTCTATTCCAAATATTAAATCACTCTGAATTTCAGAGAACAGTAATATGCCAACAATTATTGTTAATTGAAAAATTCTTAATCTTTTTTACTACAAAATTTACCTAAAATATTTTAGAACTTTGAAGAATCTAAAGAGCTAGGAATATTCCTTCCTTTCACCTGCTTCTACCATTGAGAAATTTCATTATTCAAAAGTTTAATCGTGTACATTATATATCAGTAGATGGGCATTTTATAAATAAAGTAATCAAAATAGCTCCAAGATGGATGTAATATTTTGTTAAAGTTTAGGTTGTTGAGAAACTGAGCTTGGCATGAAATACATTTCCCTATTGCTGAAGGCTCCCTGTATCAAATACATTAGATATAATAAACAATTGTTTTTTCAACTATGCATGAAAAATGGCCAAATCTTGTCTGTTTCAACACCTTACTATGATTGTACTATAATATCAGTCTTCAAGTGAAGTATCAATGTGTTTTTGTATGTGCCTTCTATATATAAATGTGTATGTTTTAGACGTATGTTTTTCAGTCTAAGAAGTCCTTCTCAATCTAAAGATTTCTGAACCTTGGACTTTGTTCTGCTGTCTTTCTCTGGTGTTGCCAGGTTAAGGTTAACTCAGTTTAATTTTGTTCTTGTCTTCTCTTCTTCTTTTTTTTTTTTGGCGGTACTGGGGATTGAACTCAGGGGCATTCTACCTCCGAGCTATACCCCCAGCCCTATTTTTTATTCTTTTTTTTTTTTTTTTTTTTTTTTTTTTTTTTTTTTTTGCGGTACTGGGGACTGAACTCAGGGGCGTTCTACCTCCGAGCTATACCCCCAGCCCTATTTTTTATTCTTTATTTTGAAACCAAGTCTCACTAAGTTGCGGAGTGCCTCACTAGGCAGCCGAGGCTGGCCGCGAACCTGGATCCTCCAGTCTCAGCCTCCCGA
>PVLC010014597.1:0-38970 GCA_004027655.1 Graphiurus murinus | reverse complement strand
TACCTGGTCCCACCTGGAACCCTCTAACTTCCTGTGATACGATAGAACACTGCTAAATGGGGCTAAACAAAATTGTAAAGATTTTAAGTAATGGAAAAGAATTTTTATATACATGTTGTAACCTTAACTGGTTGAGGATAACCTTTGGAAAAACAAGTCTGTAAAAATTCCTGTTCTATATGTGTCATTGTAAAAAAAATAGTATAAAACTGTGACAGACAAGCAATAAAACAGATGCGCTTCAACACTGCGTGCAGTGTGAGCATATTCTCGTGACCTTGTCTCAATCCACACCTACTGAAGAACCCCCGACCCCACTGCCTTCCTAGGGCAGAACCCCGGCAAGTACATTGTAATCATACATCTTAATGAGCTACAAGCTTGTAGAGGCATACATGCATACAGCACTCATTTAACCCTTCCCCAACTCCCACCCCATTCCCTCCCCCTCCTTCTCATGTTTGGCTAAGTGATTGACTTTGATATGTTTGTGAAAGTACACCATGTGCATTAGGGTGTTTTCCTCTACCCCCTCCCATCACCTTCAGTTAGGTCACCTTCTTTGCTCACCCAAGGTTTCTCCTTCTTCATCTAGAGTCCCTCCTATGACCCACTTTTTCCCTAGCTTTCACATATTAGGGAGAGCATCCAATTTTTACTTTTTGTGACTGACCAATCTCACTTAACAGAATGTCCTCACCTTATTTCAAATTAAGGCAATGTCAATATTTCATCCAGGTCTGAGTCTTTCCTGAAATCTTGCACAGTGTACCAAATGTAATAAAGACATGAATGCAATTAAGTTAATGGCTAAAAATTTAAAGAGTTAATTTGTACTCGATTTCTAATCATTTTGTTTTCAATACTGGGGATTGAATTCAGGGACATTATAACTCCAAATTACACCCCCAGCTATTTATTTATTTATTTATTATTTTAAACAGGGTCTTGCTGAGTGTCTTGTTAAATTTCTGAGGTTGGCTTTGACCCTGTGATTATCCTGTTTCATTTTCCCATGCATGGCATGGTTTTTAATTTTTAAAAATTTTCCTTCCATGTAAAAAGTTTTGAGGAATATATGATATTTACATATAAAACATACACACACATATAATAAAGGAGCCACATATAGTGAAATTACTCAAACATCAAAAACCAAGATATGATACAGTAAAATCTAAGTTTCTTCCTGAACATGATAAATAATAAGATCTAGCCATATACCCATTAATATTTGTAAATTTTGTAGTAATTAACATGAATTTTATAGAGAGATATCTGTAACTACTGGAATCGGCTGTAAAACCTGTGATTATGGTTTTAGGTGTGCCATAAACCCAAAATCAGTATGCTTATTAAAAGAGGAGAGATCTAGCCAGGTGTGGTGGTGCACAGCTGTAATCCCAGTCCTTGGGAGGCTAAGACAGGAGGATAACAGGTTTGAGACCAGCCTCAGAAACTTAGAGAGGCCCTCAGCAACTTAGCAAGACCCTATTTCAAAGTAAAAAAATAAAATAAAATGAGACTGAGTAGCTCAGAAGTAGAATGTCCCTGGGTTTAATACCCAGTACTAGAAATCAACAGGAGACATCACACAAAGACACACAGAAAGAAAAAAAAAGCCATGTGAAACTGGATTCAGAGATTGATAGTATGCAGGTATAAGTTAAAGAATGCCAAGGTTTGCCAGAAGTCATTGGAAGCTAGAAAGAATCACAGAAAGATTCTGCCCTACTCCCATTGGAGGGAATATGGCACTATCGACAATTTGCTTTCAAACTTGGAATTTTATTTAAAGAAAAAAATCATCTCATTTGGAGGGAAATGGATGGAACTGGAAAACATTATGTTATGTGAGATTAGTCAGTCACAAAAAGTGTAAAAAATAACCATATGCTCTCCCTAATATGTGGAAGCTAGGGGAAAAGTGGGACATAATAGACAAATGAGAAACCTTAGATGAGCAAAGAAGATGACTTAACTGAAGGTGATGAGGGAGGGAGGGAAACACCCTAATGCACATGATGTACTTTCACAAACATATCAAATTCAATCACTAAACTGAACATGAGAAGGAGGGAGGGGGGAAGGAATGGGGTGGGAATTGGGGAAGGGTTAAATGAGAGACATGTGCATGTATACCTCTACCAGCTTGTACCTAGCAAAGATGTATGATTACAATGCACCAATAAAAAAACGGAAATGTGAGAGAATAAATTCTTCACTTTAAGTCACCTAGTTGATATTAATTTTCTACAGCAGCCCTTGGAAATAACTACCTCATGGTTTAAAGAAGTTTCCGTATTATATTAGAGTCATAAACATTCATCTTTAACTCTTTTAAGAATTTTTTTTAAAAAAACAAACATCCCAGACATTAATAAGGTAAATGTTTTCTCCAAACCTATATAGATGTTCATTGTTGTCATTGTTTTTAATGTATAGCATAGTAGCAGATGCTTAAAAGCTTAAGCTGTGCAGAACTGGATTTGAATTCCAGTTTACTTCTTTGAATCCGTAAATAGGAGAGTTAACCTCTTTAAGCCTCAGCTCTTTATTAACAAAACTAACAAATAGCTGTTTAATAATGACTTTGTGGGAATTAAAATATGCATATAAACTGCTTCTCCGTTACTGGCACATAATAGCTATTTTACAAATAGTAGCTGTCATCGATGTTATTTTTGTGTTTGTAATATAATTATGAATATGCATTGTTATTGTCTTCTGAGGACAACTTCTGTGCAGAGTCCTTGCTGCTGCATAAAATGAAACCTCTGTCAGTACTTTTCTTCTCTTTGTTGGAGAGAAAATTATTCCTCATAGGGTGAACATTTGTTTATTTTGCCAAGATCATAGAGATCTCTGATAGTCAGCATAGACTAGGGCATAGTGACAATGTACCCAAGAACTCCTAAAGTTTAAAACACCAAGGTTTCATTTCTCATTCATCCTGTAGGATGCGACAGGTCCCCCACCCTCAGGGACTGAGGCTGACCCAGTAGCCATCACTTCTGTGGGAGAGGGTAAGGAATCTTTTTTTTTTATATTTCCGTACTGCGATTGAACTCAGGGGCATTCTACCTCCAAGCTATACCCCCAGCCCTATTTTGTATTCTTTATTTTTGAAACAGGGTCTCACTAAGTTGCGGAGTGCCTCACTAGGTAGCTGAGGCTGGCCTCGAACTCGGATGCTCCGGATGCTCCGATCTCAGCCTCCCAAATGCTGGGATTACAAGCATGGCCACCATGCCCGACAGGAATCCTTTAAGAAATGATACGGAACTTGGAAGTGTTGGAGCACTCCTGTGATCCTAATACTTGGGAGACTGAGACAGGCAGATGGCAGGTTTGAAACCAGCCTCAGCAATTTAGCAAGCCTCTCAGCAACCTATGGAGACCCTGTTTCAAAGTAAAAAAATAAATAAAAATGGCTGGAGGTATACATTGGAGGTAATAGGGCCCTGAGTTCATTTAATAGTGTCATACACACACACAAAAAAAAAAAAAAAGAAGAAGAAAAAAAGAAACTATACACATACCTTTTCTCACATGTCATTGGTGAAACTAAATCATAGAACTATGTTTCACGCCAGGGGGGGCAAAATGCACATGTTGAGTAATCCTGATGAACACAATTTAACTCACAATTGGCCAGAGGTTCTACTTGGCAAGCACAACCTGTAAGTGTTCATACCTCTCCTCCAGAGACTAAAATGCCTGGATGATCCCCACCTTTATGTGGGAAAGCAATGGCTTTACTGACTTGCATTGTCTTTGCCTGAGATCAGTTTAGAAAAGTCCAAGATATATTATCCAATTCCATTTTATAAATAATAAAACATATTTTTGCATCTTTATCTAACATAAAATTTTATTTTTCTATTTGTTAAAAGTTAATGGGTGAGCTGGGCATAGTAGTGCACCCTTGTAATCTCAGTACTTGGAAGGCTGACACCAAAGGATCCAGATTTGCAGCCAGCCTCAGCTACTAAGTAAGGCCCTCTGCAACTTAGTGAGATCCTGCTTCAAAATAAAGAACAAAAAATAGGACTGGAAGTGTAGCTCAGAGGTATAATGCTGCTGGGTTCAATCCCCAGTACCGTAAAAAAAAAAAAAAAAAAAAAAGTTAATGGGTGAAGAGAATAATGAATAATAAACGGAATTCCCCCAAATTTTAACATTTAAGAGTATGTATAAATGTTGGTAATATTTTGTTTTAAAAATATACCCTGAACTTAATCATGAGAATACATCAAACTGAGCATATTTTAAAGAAT
Source organism: Graphiurus murinus (assembly GCA_004027655.1). Lineage (NCBI taxonomy): Eukaryota > Metazoa > Chordata > Mammalia > Rodentia > Gliridae > Graphiurus > Graphiurus murinus. The sequence goes on along the minus strand of PVLC010014597.1, from coordinate 34,690 downwards.
CAACATCCATTCACTTAAGCATATATTATAGAATTACTAGACAGAATTTTACAGAATTCCTCGTGAGGTCATAAAAGACAAAGAATGACTGAAGATCTTTCCCAGATTAAAATTGAAGAAGGAAATATTTGAAAAAAAAAACTAAATGGACTGTGGTATTCAAATTGAAACCTGTTAAAAATAGAACTTACATGGATAATAAAAGAAATTGAAATATTACTGCACAGATATTAATTTCCTTGTTTTGGCCAATGTATTTACCTCAAATACTATCATTTTAGAAAGCTGGGGAACAGGTATGTGGTAAATTCTTGTTGTATTTTTGTAATTTTTATATAAAATTATTTACTTATTTTTTTATTGGCGCATTGTAATTATATATCATAATGAAGGTCAGGATGATGGGAACACACATGCACACAGCACTTTGTGTGCCTCCCTCTAGACCTGCCTCATTCTCTACCATTCCACATGCATGTTACTGAGATTGGTATTCATAATTTTGTATAAGTACACAGCAATATTTGAGCTACTTCCTTCACCAAGTCTCCGCAACCTCCACTTCCCTAAATCCCCTCTATCACTCCACTGAAGTCTCTCCTCCTTTAGCTGAAGTCACTTTTGTTAAGCAATTTCTCTCTAGCTTCCACATGTGACAGAAAACATATTTTACATTAAAAATTTGTAAATAAAAAATAAAAATATAACTCAACAGTTTGAGAAGCAAAAGTACTACCAATTCTCTGGCCAACATCTGTGGTTTCTAGGAATTCTGGTGTCTATTTAACATATTGACTATTTCTATACTACTAAGTCTAAAAAAACTAAGGACTTTTTATGGTTGGTCCCACTTTATTCCTGCATATTTTCTCTCTTCTTAGTAGTTTCCCCTTGGAATTTACTATATTTTTAAAACTTCTAGCAAGATCAAGTTATATGTATACTATTGGAATTTGTTAAAGAAATAAATCCAAAGAAAAATGTGCCCTATTTTATTATATTACCAGTATACAATGAAATTAATAATTAGAATACCAGTTAATCACCACATTTACATTTTTTGTGCTGATCCTAGCCCTGATCTGAAAACTATTATTATATTTATATTATTCTATATAACCAGAGAGCTAGGGCTTGGATAAGCTTACTTAGACATGAGCATCATCAAAGAGGATGTAAGGTTGATCTGGTCTTTCAAAAGGAGGGAATGCTAAAGTATAACTAGCTGCATTATCCTTATATGCTACCTTGTTGCTAAATATGATTCTTCCCTCTGTCTCATCATGGTCCAAAACAGACACACCCCCTTAGTCAAATACAAGGGATTCCACTGGTGGTGTTTCCTCTCATGTCCAATAACCATTTAGAGACTGCAGTGTCTCCTACTGGAAAGATTGCCTTTTACTTGGCATGCAAAAGCATGGACAGAGACTCCTAGGATTTCCTCCAAACACACACACACACACACACACACACACACACACACACACACACACACACACCACATATTCACAAGCTGCTTATCTATGATGTTTTTATGTTTCTCCCATTCTTAAAGACATACACAAATATGTCTCTACTTTGCATAAAGTAAAAACATCCAAAAATCTAGCTGCTGATTTCAAAGCTTTGCATAACTTGACCCTTTTCTGTGCTATTTTATTACTTTCCACATAAATGCAGCTTTTATTTGCCACTGTCAAAATACTCCCCACCGGCATACCTCTGCCTGGTGCTGGCCTCTGCCTGGAATCTCATCCATGCCAACAGCATCAATTGGTACGATTATGATGGAGACTTTCATATCCTTTACTGCAGCCCCATTTTGCTTTCTGAACTCCTGATCACATTTTCAAATATTTACTAGTCATCTTTAGTTTGGTGTGTCACAGCTTTCAAATTTAATACCCCTTAAGAATTGTCACTTTCCCTACCACCAAACTCACTCCTTTGCTCTCTCAATCAGTGGAAGTATACTGAAGTGACTTCTCAAGTCAGAAACTAAGTTTTATACTTAATTTTCTTTTCCTTTGCAAACTTAAAATGCTTGTTGACTTTGATGACCTAATAATTTCCTGAATCCATCCATTTATTTGTGTTTCTATTTTAAAACTCTAAATAACCATCACCTTATCTCAGCTAGATTATCACTGGAGCTTCCAAACATAACCCTCATGCATACCAATTCCATACTAAGGCCAAATTACTTTCTAAAATCTGGATATGATAATGTCATTCTCTGTTTAATCCCTGGCTCTTACAATGTAGCACCAATTCATTAACATGCCTTCCAAAACCCGTTGCAATTTGGTTTATGTTTGGCAGTATAGTCCAATTTCTCTTAACTTTCTCACCATCTATGCTCCAAATATACAAAATTCTCAGCTTTTTTAAATATACTGTCCCACTTGTAATAGGCAACCTTTAAAGTGGCCCATAATAATCTGTACTTCATGTTATTCATGATGCTGCGTCCTCTGGGGTTTGCACTGGACTTAGTGGCTTACTTGTAACAAAGAAAATGTGGTAAATAATGAGATGTCAGTTCCAAAATTACGTTATAAAAATGTGTGGCTTCCATCTTCCATGCCTTACTTTCTAGATTCCTTGTCTGGATGGAAGCATGCTATTATATTGTGAACTGCCCTGTACAGAGAAGCATGTGTAGCAACAAACTGTTTTATGTGTTCTTCAACTGCCAGAAAAAAACAGGAACTATGACTCTCAGTCTAACAGCTTATGAGTGACTGAATATTGTTCAAAACCACATGAGTGAGCTTGAAAGTGGATTCTTCCACCAATCAAATTTTGAATTGACAGCAATACTAGCCTAACCCTTGATGGCTGCATTGTAAGACTCCGAAGCTGCAAGATCCTAGACTACAGAAATTGTGCAATAAAAATACTTTTGCTTTTGTTTTTAGCCTCTATGTGTTGAGATAATTAATTACACCATAATAGTGCCCATCATATTCCTTCTGCCTGGAACATTTATATTCTTACATTTTCCATCTCTTTTTCATACCACTTCTTCTTTACTCCTCTCTCTACAACCTCTTTCTTTCTCCTCTCACCTTCAATCTATTTATTACATGAAAATATTTTTTCAGGGTCTTATCTGTCCCCCTGAATGGTTGATGGAAGCATTTCCTGTGTACCTTTCCTAATTGAGACACTAACATCTCCCATCAGGCCATAGATCAGTAATTTTACAGTTATGTATCCATGTCTGTTCAGCCTTGTTCATAACAAATGTTTATTATTATTTTTTCATTATTGTGCATAAACTTGTAAAGGACTGGTAAAAACTAAAACGTGATTACAGATGATCCCTTACAAGGTGGTTTGGCTTAAGATTTTTTTTTTTACTTCAAGATGGTGGGTGAGTGATACATGTTTAGTAAGAACTGCACTTCCCATTTTGAATTGCAATCATTTTTGGCTAGCAACATGTCATATGTATGCTCTTGTGATGCTGGGACCAGCAGTGAGCTAGATCCCCAGTCATCAACACAGTAACAAGGGTAACCATATTACAGGCTGCATTGTACTATAATTGTGAAGCTATCATGTTTAGTGTGTTGCATATATTAAATGCATCTTCTGTTTAGGACATTTTTAGCTTAAAGATGAGTTTATCAGGATACAACACCATCATAAATTGAGGAGCATCTGCATTTCATTCACTAAGATAAAATGTATAAAAGTGAGTTGAAGACATAGGAACAAGCTAGACACAGTGATGCACACCTGTGATCCCAGTATTTGGGAGGCTGAGACAGGAGGATTGCAGGTGCAAGGTAGCAAGACTTTCAACAACCTAGTGAGACCTTCTTGCAAAACAAAAAATAAAATGAGCTGGAAGTCTAGCTTGGAGGTAGAATGCCCCTGAGTTCAATCGCCAGTACAAAAAAAAAAAAAAAAAAAAAAAAAGACAGGAGACTACTTTAGAAGAAATAAATATAAAACCAGTTTTTTACTAGCCCATTTATCATGATTGACTAATGTGAGGCCATAATAGAATGGAGAAACTGGAATGTTCATTTGTATGCATATGTAATCCCCAGGCACCTAAATGTAAGTTATTTCTTTCCCTCTGCAAAGTCATAATTGGACATGCTAGTTTGTTGAGACTGTCTTCCATTCTGGGTGTTTGGCACATCAAAAGATCAGAGGGTCACCTATATCAAAGAACTCTGATGATAAAAGAGGTTTTTCACCTAGATAAAATCTAAAAGGCTCCATAGGATATTTATTTATTATTGGACTCTTATTCCAAGATCAAACATGTCCAAACTCAGCCAGATATCAGTCTAAAGTAGGTATCAATTGATCAAAAAGTCAGAAGCAAGCAGATGAAGCCAATCAAAGGCCAAGACTTACAGAGCCACAGAAACTGAGGTTCTTAAAGAACTTGCCATCCCCATCGTCATAAAAACGAAGTAGCTTCTTGATTCTGTAAGACTAAAGCTGCTCAATATGCATGCAGAGAAGGATGGCTAATGATTCATAAGTGGCAAAATGAAAACAAAAAAAAATAAAGGTAATGAAATTAATCATCAATAAATCTGCTATATACTGTCCTAAGTTACACACACACACACACACACACACACACACACACACACACCTCTCCATGCAGGCCAAAGGAATGTTTATTTCTTTAACTTCTTATCATTTTATTGCCACTAAAATGGTTAGTTCTACAGGAATTCCTTGAGCATCACGAAATGTGAAAGAAGGTGCTTTGTCTCCTTCTTCTTTGTCTCCACTTAGAAGCACAGTGCCTGACACACAGTGAATGGTCACTTAAGCCTTGATAAATTAAGTTATTGAATATATCCAGGCAAACTATGGCATGTGCAGGAAAATTAATACAACTAAAGACTGTTGTGCTAAGTGAGATCAGCCAGCCTCAGAAAGTCAAGGGCAGAATGTTTTCTCTCCTCTATGGAATCTAGAGAGAAAACAAGAAACAAAAGGAACTTTAGGTCATTGAGAAGAGTGACAGAATAGTGAAAGTGGATAGAGGGAGGGAGGTGGAGAGGGAAAAAAGAAGAACGAATAAAAAATTAATAATTCAAATTAGTCTTTGCCCACATAGGATTGTGTCACTACCGATGTCAATATTATGTATGGGGAAGAGTGTGTAGTGTGGTTGGACCTGAAAGGAAACACACCAAGACCTGCATGCACATTTGTTTATATGTCTTTGAACCTCATTAAGATGTATAATTACAATGCATAAATAAAAGTAAATATATAAAAATATACTGAGATTTTCCCATTGGAAAGATAAAAATTTCTCCTGGAAGTAGCTCGCCATCTTGGCTGCAAAATCCAACTAATCTGGAAAGTAGTTTAAAAAACAAACACCTGACTCCATCACCTAAACCAATGAAACCAGGAAAAGACTCCAGGGTAAAAAATAATATGCATAAGAATTACCCTGGGGCAGTTTTTAAATTTAAGAATTTCCTGGCCATAAAGCCACATAATCTGATTTATTATTCTTAGGATGAGACCCTGGAATCTGAATTTATAACAGGGTCCTTTAAGTTTTAGTCATTAGAGTTCACTTTTCATCATAAGTGCTAGATTTACTTTCTTACATAATTTGTTGTACAGCTGAGCATGGGTCCATTCAATATATTACTTAAAAGGTTAATGAATTTTGGCTACAACCTCAAACCCGACTTGAGATAATTACTTGGGGGGGGGGTGAAATTAATTTGAGAACAAAATACACTTTAAGTTAAAAATAGAGACTTTAACAATCCACTGTTATCACATCTACGTCAAGAAGTGATTAACTCTGTTTTCCTCTAATAAATATAGTAATTATTCAATTCTATCTTGGTGATTTGCTTTTATTTTAGCCTTATTCTTCTAAATTGTTTGATGCTATAAATGGTTAGAAAGCAGAGTTTGTAGTTAGACCTGGATTTTAGTTCTAGTTTTACTACTTTCTAACTCAAGCATGCACTCACACAGTTGCTCATCTGTAAGTTTAAATCTAAATGCATTTAACTCATAGGGTTAATTTGAGGTCATTTATGTAAAATGCTTAGTTAGCACAACACACAGCAAGCACTCTCAATATAGTTTTGATTTTACTTCTTTTCCAAAGCTGTCAACTACTTTTTTTCTAATACTTTGTATACTATATTGCATAAGGCACAATCCTGGACATTTTTTAGTCATTTACAATTATTTACTAGCTACACAATAGTAAAACAAAACAAAACAAAACCCTAACATTTTTCAAGTAATGTCTACTGGACATCAAGCACTGTTTGAATTCTTTGTATTCAAGATCTTATTTAAATCTCACATCAAACTTAAAGTAGAGTAGGCAGAAAAGGAAAACAATGTTCAGAGAGTTTGGGTAACTTGACCAGGATCATTATTTCAATAAATGGCTGAGATCCAAAGCTCCTGTTGACTTTGGCGTTAGTCTTCTTTCCATTATATCACACAATACTCTATATATGAGCAAAAACAACCCATGTCAAAGTCCTAAAGATTCAAAGGGGAGCCCCTCCTGGTTTTCTTCTGGTTATGGTTTCTTGTAGAATGAGGACTGCATATGATCTAAAGACTCTGTCAGCAGAATCTGTAACCACACTTTAGTTCACATTCCCGTTACCTCCAATACCCCGGATTGTTTTATCCAAACACTCCTGGGAAAACTTAAGGTGGGCCTTCCAAGGCCTACAAGATGACCAAGGGTAGGGTGGCAGAATTGGGAGTTTTTTGTCTTGGTGGTTTCTGGCAGAGCCTGGTGGATCCAGAGGGAGAAGAGAAGGTGACAGGCCCTCTACTTGGCTCTGGCTGAGCCCACACATTCTGAGTGTCCAAGAAAGCTAAATTCACACCTGCCTTCTAGACCAGAAAATACATATTTGTGAATGTAGGGAGACAGAATATATTTCATTACATGGTATATTAGCTTAATCTGTAATTTTGAACTAGTTGGATATATGGTATATAGATTCTCATTAGTAATCTCACCAAGAGTTCCGTGAATGTTGAGGAGAAAGCACTTGTAAATGAACATGTATTTATAGTTTGTCTGATTCAGGGGAGAACATCATTGTCCAATTCAGATAGGCCTCAAAAGCAAAATCATAAGCAGTTATAAATATTTTGCAATTATTCTCCTACAAAGGATTTGACTCCAACAAAGGATTTGAAGCAATTTACATTAAAAGACCATAGGAAACAAGATATAACAAAAGGACATTTTAACTACAAAAACAAAGGGAGAAGAAATACAAAAATAGAGGCTGATGGATGTTATAAATAGCAATGAAGGGCATATGCAATTAAATAGTCTCCATTCTACTTTGACTGAGAATCTTGAAAGTACTTAACTGTAAGTCACACAGCTCTTCTAGTCCAAGAACTGCATTAAGTGGCAATCTTTCCACACTGTGAACACTGCACAGAGTGAAGCTGGAAAGACTCCTCAGCAGTTTCATTAGCATAAATGGATATGCAATTTTCCCTACCTGAAATTTTTCAAGAGCAAAAGGAAGGGGCAGCCAAAAGACAAAAGCTCTCAGGTGAAGTCCATGCAAAAAGGCTTTTCTGTTCCTTAAAAATCATCTTTTATGTGATATCCACTTGTAGAAGTAGGCACAGCTAGAATCCCAATCACAAAACAGAGATCATTTACCTCTACAGATAACTAGAAATTAATTGCCCTTCATATACATACTGTGTTTCTGAAATCTTATTGGACTATTTGCATTTAAGAAACAATTTAGACATATTTGTAAAACGATGTTTTCTATATTAGTAAAATTTTAAATGTCTATTTTCATAAACTCTAATGACAAATATTTTCCCCGTTGAAGATTAGTGCATGTTGTATGTAGAAGTAGAGAATATATTCACACATTTATTTATTTATCCATTAAATAGTCATTGGGTATTTAGTATGTGCCAGGCAGAGAGCTGGGTGCTGAGAAGATAATAGATAGATCAGATTGGCCCAGCATTTTTGAAGCTTACCATATAGCAAGGGGTCAGAAAACTTTTTTGCTGTGTGAACGAAGAGGCAAAACCAAGATTATTATGTAGGTGTTTAGCTGGCTAGAGGGAAAACATATTTCTATAAATTTTGTATTGATGCAAGTCATAACAAAATAAAGAATGGTTGATGGATTTAGCCCACAGCTGTCTTTTGATGACTCACGGTTTAAGTGTGTGAATAGTCATCCTTCACAATACATTCTGGATGTGGTATGAGTTAGCATTAGCATGGATCTGATTTAATTTTTCAAGATATTTGTATACATTAATTTATTCATTCACTTGTTAAATATTTCATAATCTCCTACATTGTACCTGTTCGACTTTTAGTGCATTTTGCCATTCAATTTCATTTGCATAATAATTACCACCCATTTCATAGCAAGTATAATGTAGAAAAAATTTACCTACATATTATCTCAAGCAATCTATGTGCTTTAGTCAGCCTGTTAATCACTGTAACCAAAATATACAGCAAGCATAACTTAGAGGAGGAAAAGTTTATTTGCAGCTCACAGTTTCAAAGGTCAGTCTATGATCAGCCAGCTACAAGGCAGGAACCAGGCCTTGGCAATATTTCAGGGCATAACTGAGGAGGAAAAGCTGTTCTCACCTTTGGACTTTTGGACAGCAGTAAGCAGAGAGACTGGGGGGGGAGGGTTCAGCAACCCGCAGAATGCCCAAGGTTACACCCCAGTAATCCACCTTCTCTAACCATGGCCCAGCTCTGAATCTGGGTGCATAACCTACCCTATGAGCTTCTCTGGTGGGCATTTTATACTCAAATTACAACATTGTACACCATATTACTAAGTATAAGCCCCAACTTGGAATTGAGAAAACCTAGAGATATTTGAAAAATTAGAATATCTAGGGAAATTCTCCTTGACAACAAAATCATGTTTTAAGCACAACTTGGTGTGGGCTTTCTTGGTATTTTTAGTAGGTTACAGGAATTTGGTAGGAGGGTAACACCTTTATTCAACCATTCAGTTGTCCCTCTATCTTTGTGTCCATACGCTCAATTATACATATTTGTTGAGAACCTACTAGTATTTAGAATTGAAGGTAAGTTGTATACCTAGCCACACAATATCTAGTGCCTGGACAATTGATGCCTCTCTCTCTTGAAGTAAATATACAAGTTTTTTTCACGAAAAAGCTTGAGAAAATAAAAAGTTTGAGTAGTTGGGATGTGGCTGATCATTGTTTTCTCACTGGATCTGTTGATTACTCAGGTGAGTTGTTTACTTTCCTTCACCCATTTACATTCAAATCCTCAACTTATACATACAATATCTGACAAATAATCATTGAGCAATACCATAAGCACTGACTTCTATTTTGAGCTTGCATGTCCTATATAAAATGATTTTAAATTACTCATTCATATTTAACATAAGTCAAGTAATCCTCAAAAATAAGTCTCTGATAGCTGTGGTCCCATTGGCACTTTGAAGCTCTTTCTGTTGGTTCATGGCACACTGGAAAATATTTTTTGGCACAGATTGGAAAGAAACAATTTGGAAACTTTATCTTTCCTAAAATGTGTGAGTTAATCAGCTTAAAAGTTGGTAATACAAATGATACATATTTTGGTAATTGTCTAAGTTCCATGTCATGATTTAATACTTTATATACATTAGATCAAGTAAATCATGACATCCATTTCATAATGTGGTCATGCTAGTATTTCCACATTGCAAATGAGGAAACAGATTTTAAAAATTAAGCTGACCCCTTTCTCCTGAGTTAGTACAGGTAAGATTCAAACAGGCCTTCCAAATCTAGATGCTTAACTCTGAAGTATCTCACTACAGAACTGTTTACTTAGTTGCTTCAGGAAATACCCTTTTCCCTGAAGGAGATAGAAAGGAAAGTTGTGCTAGTAGTATACACAAACTAATCATGTGGGAAGATAAAAATCAGGCTTTCAATGTTGGTTGCCTGGAGCAGGTGGCTAATGATGAATACAATATTTACATATTTTTGCATTGTATTGGTTCATTTGTTTCTTTCTTATATAATATATGTACATATATATTATATAATTTTGTAAATTTAAAAATAAAACAAAAAAGAAAAAGAAAAAAATTTTAAATTTTAAAAGGAGAAAAAAGGAAAGAAAAAGATCAGTAATGAGATTAATATGTGGGAAATTTAAATATGATATGAAATATACTTGGGAAAACATTTTTAAAATAGCTACAGATTGACTTAAACAAATGGATAAATGATTTCAAATTTTTAGATTTATTTTCTAATAATAGAATTAAAATACATTTGAAAAAGAATAGTCATTTGAAGCAGTTCTTATTATCATTCCCTAGTCAATGATTGCTTTAAGAAATTATTCTCACTGTATATTTTACTAGAAATATTCAGAAACAAAATTAGAATATTAGACCATAATGCTAAATCTTGAAGAGAAATTCTTCATTCTGTCATACTCTATTTATCTTTCTCTGCCCCAGAAGAGATATATGACAGAAAGAAACCTTTACTCTCTCCCATCCCTTTCCCTCTTCCCCTCTCTCCCTTCCCTCCCTCCATTCCTTCTTTCTTTCCTTCGTTCCTTCGTTCCTTCCTTCCTTCCTTCCTTCCTTTCTTCCTTCTTTCCTCCTTCTTCCCATCTTTTCTCTTTGTGGTACTTGGAATTGAGCATAGGGCATTTTCCCACTGAACTACACCCCAGCCTTTTTTCTTTTCTTTTAATTTTGAAACAAGGTCTCACTAAGTTACCACAGGCACTGGCCTCAAAGCTGTGATCCTCCTTTCCTAAGCCTCCCAAGTACTTAGATTGCAGAAGTGCACCACCATGTCTGGTAAGCTTTTATTTTTCTTATCCCATAAAAGAATATGACTGCCTTATTCTTAAATATATCCACTGATAGTATATCAAGACTGTATTTCTCTATTCCAGGTCCTATCTTATACTCCCAATCTGAAATGCATTAACTTCTAGCATCAAAGACTATGACAACTAGTTAAATGAATTCTACGATAAAAGCACACAGTTGACAACTGATTACTATACTCTGTGCAAGCATTTCATATTCATATCCATTTATGTATACTAAGCCCTCAGCAAGTAGTATTTGAGTATGAAATCACATGGAAAATGGTATAAGACAGACCTGTATTACCATACAGGTATTTTATATATGCAGGTATTCTATTAATCTTGGAAGTTAATTCTAATCTTCTCAAATGCAGTATTATAAACTAAGTTTTCAAGAATTGCTTTTCTATTTCAAATCCATTCCAACCACCATCAGAAAGTTCATGCTTGGCTTCTACTGACAGTCTATTGGATTTGTTATTCCATCCTGTCTGTCTATAGTTATTAAGGTTATTTATATCAGCAGTTTTCAACCCTAGTATACATTAGAATTATAATGATATCCTTAATACACACACACACACACACACACATTTATCTTGATATTTTGGCACACTAGACCAACTCAGAATCTCTCAGGTATGTTTAGAGCTTGAATATAACAGTTTTTAAAAACTTCGGAAGGTGCTTCTAATTTGGAGTCAGAATGGAAAAAGGCTGAGTTATACATTTAAATGGAAAACTGTTTCAGGTTAGAATCTTTGTAAGGGTGTGACCTGGATAGGAGCTTTTCTTATCTATACACTTGGATTACTGGACAAAGAAAAATTTCCTTAATGGCTATTACTCTAAATGCAGACTTGGAGCTTGTTCAAAAGCACTTGGATGATAGATGGAAAGTTAAAATATATGTCAAGTCAGAATCTTCAAAATATAAGTCTTAGCGAATTTTGAGGACATTTCAACTGGCTTGCCAAATTTCAATCCTATGCAATTATTATCCAAAATGTACTTGAAACTAGCTTAATTTATTCTTTTATATTCTCTTTGATTTAACTATACATGGAAGTAGAACACAATGTAATTGTGTTACTTCAGACAATAAAACAAATCATCTACCACAGAGAAGTAATCAAGCCATTTAAAATTTTTCAGGGTTGCCTGAACACCTGTCTTTTTTATTTTTAGGGTCTGACTATATTCTTGTAATAATTCTAGTTGAAAAATGTCACAACATAGTAAAATAAATATTTCTTCAGGAAAATGGCATTTAACTGAAGTCTCTAATGAACATACAGCCCAACATCAGATGGTATAAAAGTTTCTAGGAAACACATTTAAAAATAATTAGTTTCATTTCTTTTTCTTTCCTTTTGCTTAAAAAAAGGAAAGATCTAATGACCAAAAATTCAATGGCTATTTTGCTGAATGAAATTGTTGTTTGTTTGCTTTGATACAATAAAAATATTGAAGGTGTTAATAACTTCAGCATCCAAGGAAGTACTGATGGAATCTCAAAGACACTATTTTAAATTATCCAATGGGAAATTTCACTTATAAATATCATTTCAGTTTAACCTATTAGATACTAATGGGTACTATAAAAATGGTATAGTGGAAGGAAGTGGTCCAGAGACAGAACTGCAAAGACTAATTACTGAACACCATTTAATTCCACATAGGTGATTCTTCATGGTTGTAAAACCTAATTAATTTCCATCTTCTACACATGGGGTTAACAAATTTCCTTTTAATAGCAAAATAGTAACTATGTTTGACTTTTTGAATCCTACAATTTCAATTCCAACTTCTCAACTCTGTTGTTGTAGTATTAAGGCAACCATAAATAATGTATAAACAAATAGGCATGGATATGTTCCAATAAAATTTGAATTACTAGTAGTAGTTATTTATAGGTAGCTAGTCGTTTGCAAATCTCTGATTCAATTAAACTTTTAGAAAGTGGAATTCTGCCTCTTGGAGCATTATAACCTCCTAAAAAGTGTTCAGGTTAGAGATAAGTGAGCAAAGAGTAAGGAAGCCAGGCTTGGTGGCGCACACTTGTAATCCCAGTACTTGGGAGGCTGAGACCAGAGGATCTGGGTTCATGGCCAGCCTCAGCTATTTAGTGAGGCTCTCTGCAACTTAGTGACACCCTCTTTCCAAATAAATAATAAAAAGTAGGGCTGAGGGTGCAGCTCAGAGGTAGAATGCCCCTGAGTTCAATCTCCAGTACCACAAACACACACACACACACACAAAAAAAAAAAAAAAAAAAAAGAATAAGTAAATATTTGGGAAGAAATACCTACAAATTATTAGTAAGATGTCGAAGAAATGAAACAAAAGTATCTAAGTTCTGTAATCTTTTTCCTTTCAAACCCACTAATATGATTCCAGGGTGTTTAGTAATAGCTACATGCATTTTACTTCAAAATTCATTGCATCTTCCCATATGACCCTTTGGGTGTCAGTGCAATATAATCAGGTTTTCTATTTTTCAAGACCCCCAAACTCTAGATGAAAATGAAACTCTATAGAATGCACCATATTAGACATTTTCTAAAAGTCGCCAGACTGAAAACACGCTGCTTGGCAGAAATATGATTGAGGCCAGGAGGTGAAGTCCCAAGAGCCCATATTAATTCAGCTCTGTTTAGTAAGATAGTCATTAGAAGTATGGAGAAAAGAAGAGGATTTGGCATCAAGTCTGCAAGAATTATAAACTCTGCTTTATACATTTACTTCTTTTACATCCCTAATGGATTTCTTCAGGGCTACATTCCCAAGGTCTCAGTTTCAGGTCACTGAAAGGGTTCTGGAACTCTGAAACACATTTTCTAAGACACAAAATTAGTTTAGCACCAGATTTTTTTTTTAAGTATGATTAACTTTTGTGGAGCATGTTCTTTTTTATGGCCCTACAAGAAGCTGAGTAAAATTAAATTATGGATTTATTAACTGCTTTCTTCAGTTCTTTCTTTAAGAGACTTATTTATCAAGTAGGATTTCATAAAGAGGCTGTATTATATTAGCAAAAAGTGCAGTAGTAGAGTTACTATTTCTCAAGAATAGGCACTGGGAGGAGATTTTTAAAAAAATTTAATTCTGGTCCTAATTTTTTCTAACTGGAGTAAAATGTTCAAACTCATTCTTATTTTTCTTAAGAGAATATAGTGTTTGCTGTTAATTTTGGAGACAGTTGGGAAAGTTGACAAGTGTAAAGTTAAATTCATGAGCCTGCAAATGGTCTGCACTAAGATTTCAATGTTTGCTAAAATAATTTTATAATGTTATAATTAATAATAATAATTACTATTGATGGAATGCACAAATGACATATTGGGAAAGAGTTATTTCTTTCAGAATGAAGAAAGAAATAAAGAAATAAAGGCAAACATATTGAAAAGTAATATGCTTTTAAAGTCAACATTATTATAGCTTCATTATTTTAAAATCTGTCAGAAGCAAAAGGAAAGTTAATAAGAAAGAAAACACATAACTGGAATATTTAAGCTATGGAACTAAAATAAAAATGCTGTTTTACATATATACTAAAAACGTTGATGGAATTCATGTCAGAAAATAGTAAAATACATATGAAAGACAAGCACATGATTTACACTCCTTCAAACACACACATACATACATACACTCACAAGTATTGGAGTCTTGCAGTTTAAAAGAAGTCAAATTTTAATGAAAACTTGGGGCTTATATTAAAGGATACAATATTGCAATTAGTGTATCAGTGTCAACTAAAACAATAACAATATTTGAAACTAAAAAGGCAAATAATTGGAATTTGAATAGATGCAATTTTTGGTAACCTTGGGGTTTCTATGCTTATTCAATTTATTTTGGAACTCAGTGACAAATGGGCAAATACTCTGAGGTGTGGCTTGATTCAAGGATGATACAACTTTGTAGAGACACAGTTTGTCCCAAGTATGTTCCAATGTCAACTGTTCAATGTTAACACTGACCAAAATTATTTTCCAGGTTATAATATGTGTATGTTATATGTATGTGCAATATGCTATAATAAAACAATCTCTCTCTCTTTTCTTCTTCTTCTTCTTCTTCTTCTTCTTCTTCTTCTTCTTCTTCTTCTCTCTCTCTCTCTCTCTCTCTCTCTCTCTCTCTCTCTCTCTCTCTCTCTCATCTATCTCTCTCTATCTCTGTTACTGGGGCTTGAATCCAGGGGTACTCTACCACTAACCCATATTCCCAGTCCCCAGTCCTTTTTGAAACAAGATCTCCCTAATTCTGCAGAGTTGGCCTCCAATTTGCTATTCTCCTACCTCTGCCTATTAACTCTTAAGTCACTCAGACTACAGGCATGTGCCACCACTCCAGGACTGAAACCTATTATTCTGTATATAAATTATTTTCTTAAAGTTTTCAGATATAAAATAAAATAGCAGTAAAAGTTATTTGTTTCACAAACATGTTTTGGGGCATGTTTTTTAAGAGCAAAATAATAGAAAAGAAAAT
This sequence comes from Graphiurus murinus, assembly GCA_004027655.1. NCBI lineage: Eukaryota > Metazoa > Chordata > Mammalia > Rodentia > Gliridae > Graphiurus > Graphiurus murinus. The sequence continues at coordinate 19,311 of PVLC010014597.1, read as the reverse complement.
TGGTAATATTAAAAACTCAATTCATATATTTGGTTAATTGTATATATAAAACACATATAGTTTAGATGCTCAATGGATTTTAAGTAATCAGTTTAAATATGGAAAGTCTAGATTATGAACTCAGATAAGAAATCTATCTAAATTCTACACTAAATTTTTCTTTACATGCTAAGAAAACATGAAGTGAATAATGATTGTCCTCCTCCAGAAAGTGACACTAGTAAGCATCCAATCAAAGAATCTGAAAGAAACTGATGGAAAGCCCAAACCATGAGTACTAGGTTTACAGATGGAGAGATTGTGATTTTTTGAAGACCTGATTAAAATTCTTTTTTTTTTCTTCTACTGTATTTCCAGTTCTAATATTTTTTACCTTGTTCCTTTCAAGGTAACCTGCCAAGATTCCTGATTTTTCTTTTTCATAATTTGTTAGTTTAGACATGTTTTACTCCGATTTGCTTCCAAGCAAGAAGTTTCCAGGTGCCCTTCCATACATTTTTTAATGCTACTTACTGGGTTGGGGATGTAGCATTGCATTAGTGCACTCAGTGCAAACAATACGTAGAGTTCGGTCACAATCAACACACACACAACACACACACATACACACAATAGTACTTGCTGACACAAAAGTAAATTTGTTATTGTATGATAAATATCTATTGCTATGTTTTGATCTACCATCATGAGTAGAAAGCTTGTAAGCAATGTCTTATGAAAAATCAATTTAAAATCATTGTCATTTCTTACTGACTTAATATTATGTCTCTTGGAACAATTTCCAAGACATTTTGAAAAGCTTTCAGATCTTTGCATTAGTAATAAATGTAGTACTAAACATTGAGTGAGAAGTCCCAGTGATGGGAGAGCTGTATTAACTAACTGCTGATCTATGCCTTGGTGTTCACAGCAAGATGATTACCTGTAATGTTATCTCCAGAGGTTTTATTAATTCTATATTGGGACATCTAAGATTCCCCTTGAAATGCTCCTCTATATTCTAATCATTTGTTTAAAAGCGTGCATTTTTTCATTCAACATACTTTTTATCTGACTACATTGGAAAATTGCAACACCACTCTTGCTCTGTGCTATTATGATATCAATTAATAAGTTATTTAATAGATGATAACTAATTTCATTCCCATAATGGACCCAGTGGCATTTCGAATTTTGTACTTCATTGTTCCTCCATTAAATTTGAACTTTATTACTTTATTGTATATCAAGGGATGAAAGAACCTCCTAAAGGGGATTAATTAGCTATTCAGGAAACTTATCAAAAGCATTTATTTCCTGTTCTTCTGAACCACTATAAGTTATGAACTGGTCTGAATGTAGAGAATGGAGTCTATGGGTCTTCAGAAAATTCTCTTTATCTGCCACTAACAGTGGGCTGCATGTGGGATGTACAGCAGAAAATTCAGAGTTTTTTTTTTTTTTTTTTTTTTTTAAGGAAGAAACCCTTGGGTACTTTTCTGTCATTTCTTCAAGCCTAGACTTTGTAATTTAACTGATTCCCCTTTCATTCTCAGGAATTAAACATTCTGTCATAAATTTTGTTACATTGTATTTTTTTCTTTTCCATAACTACCTTATTGCCTATAGATTAAAGCCTAAATTCTTTGGTTTGGCAATATCCCTTTGCCTCTTGTCTTCTATTTCTAATCACCACAAAGCACCATAAGCCTCTCTACTTCCACTATGTTAAAGAACCTCCCAGACTAGAACAGAGTCCCTTATTTGGCACTCTCAATTACTTATATTGCAGTTTTACTTTATAGTATGTGTTACACTTACAATTAAATCATTGTTTATGTCATTTAACTTTCTTTTTATGTGAGGTTCATTCTTAAAGTGATAACCCAATATAAACATCATTTATCAACCAAAAATAATATTAATAAAAATAAAGGGTTAATCCAGATCTGAGCATAGTACCTCACTTAAAGACTCAACCTCAAGGGATTTTGAAATAAATTTTTTTCTTCTTCTGCACATCTATCAAATATTATTTCTCATAGATCTATTCTTTATCCACTTCTGGTATTGAATACTAGGTATTTTCACCCATTCTCAGTTTTAATTATGAATTTTATATTGATGATCGCAAAATTAGTATTGCCAGTTCAGAAATGCGTCATGCTGGATAACGCTACCCGAATTTTCTGTAGATATTTAAGCTCCATCTATCTAAAACTCATAGAAGACATCACCTTCCTCCCCAAATCCCAACAAAGGTCATCATTTCTTACTGCAGTCATTAATAAAGAACATCCTCCTTCTACCTTCTATCTGTATTTATACTAGTTAACAAATACAACACACTTTGATTTCCTCTTCTCTCACCATCCAATGTGACAATAAGTCCTGCTAACTCTGCTTGATTTTTTTTTTACTTTTTAATTGGCCCCTTCAACATATCCTGACTGCTTGCTACTTGCCATTGTAGTAGAGAAACACCCTGTAAGTTGGATTTCTCTCCACTTCAGTCTTAACTTTTCAGTTTTATGGTTCTGTTATGTGTAAACCAAAGCTCAGACCTGATGCTACTCAAGTGCTTAGAAAATGTTAATAATTTATCATCATCTATAATCTAAATCCAATAGGGTCAAAATACAAATGCCTTTAATGATTATGTTAGCCTTAACTTTACTAATATCCAAGTTGCATGTTTTGCTCTACAAACAACAACAAAAAAATGCTTGTAGTTCTAGCACATATGATATTTCTTGTTCCTTGACTTTGCTGTGCACTGTGATGGCAAAGCTGATGTATTTCCTCCTACCACCTGAAAAATTCCAACTGATCCATTAGGCCCAAACCCAGCAACGATTTCACCTAGGAAGTAAATCTGGTCCTCTTCCCCCAGTCACGCAGCCAGGATGTGTTGCCATTTTCTCTGCAGCATTATATGTGCTGCCACTTGTATTCAGTTTATCATATTGTATTTCAATAATGTAAGCTCCCTATAGACAAATACTGTATCCTTATTCATAGACTTCTCAGCAACTTTATTTGTTGTCGGAAGAGAAAAAAACACCCAATAAGTGCTTCATGAAGGAATAAATAAATGTGTTTAGGAATGAAAAGATAGTACAATGTGTCGGGGATTTAAAACTAAATACTCATTCCATATTAAAAGGCTATAACTTGTGTCCCATTCTTAAGTCAGCCACACATGAGTTTATGTGGAGTGAAATATCTCCATTCTATTGCAATGTTAGTTCATATCAATTAATTGTCTCACATCTCCATTATTTTTTCTGATGCCAGCTTCACATTTGCAATTATTATTTATCAAATGTAATACTTTACTAAGTATAAAAACTTACAAATATTGAAGTATAGGGGCTTTTATTTGCCAAGAGTAGTTGCTTGAGGTAATTAAATGTTTTTTATATTCAATATTGTTTGTTTTTGAGTCCCTGATTTTTTAAAAGTTAAGCCTGGACTTTTAAGGTCATGTCTTATGTGGTATTTTCCTTTCTCTTCAACTACTTGGGGTGTGGCAGTTTGCTACTTACCTCTTAACTACTTTAGAAAGCATTAAATAGCATGCTGTGTCCTGAGAAGGATGAACTGGAAAATTTTATTGACTATGAAAACAGTTTGCATAATGAAATGTTAAAGAAATATTGAGGTTAGTAAAGAAGAATTTTTTGTAGAAAGGGACTGAAATATGATCCTCTAGCAACTGTGTTATTCAGAGATATCCATCAATGACATTTGATAAGAATATAAAAGTGAATCATAATACAGCTCTACAAATAAAATGCCTAAAACTGAATAATTATGATAAAAATAGTATTGATTGATTTATTTTCATCTTTGAATGCTAGCTGATCTATGATGTCTTCCTTCTGAAGTTCTTTGGTGAAACCTAATGACAGTCAACACGAAAAAATATTTTAAATGTGGCCACATCAATCTGGCCACTCCTTCTGAGGTATTGACCTCCCAAATTCATTAGTAAACTTGAACAAACAAGAACAAAAATAATATTAATTACAAAACGTGCCTCTAAAGAGAAGCCTGTTTCCTAGGAGAATGTGATATAATAGAACATGAGAAGATGAAATATTCTGAGAGGAGTGTTAACAATTTTCTGTTCTGAATAATAAATGCCATCGTTAAAACAAGGCTTGCTGTAGCCATCTGGAATCTCCAATTCTTTTCTTTCACCCATGATTTTCTTTCTCATTTTTATGCAATGGAGAGAGCTCTCTCCATTTTTTCTTCCTAAAATGGAAATAATGGTGACTACCTTATAGGGCTCTGTGAGGACTAGAGATGATACACATAGGTACCATACAAATGGTAGCTATAGTAGTAGGATTCGTGGCACTCCCAGACTCCAAATCCTCCTTGAGAGCAACAAAATGCACAGGCATTGTCTAGAAAGCATTCTAGGAAATTTGATATTGCTAACAATTGATCTTGTCATAACGTTGCCAAAGTTAGAAATCACAGGTATAGCCCTTAGTGACTTGTGGTTAATATTATCTGCCATCACTATTCACAATAAGGTAAGCACATGAATATGAAGCAGGGAATCATAGTGATGATGATAAGAAAGTGAGTTCCTGAACAGAGGAATCAAACAGTTTGAGTTGCTCTGGACTAAGAGTTTTCTCGGAGCAAGATTTTCAGTGCTGAAAAAAGGAACTTTGAAATCAATTGAGCCAAATTGTTCACTCTAATATGAGGGTTAGGGTTTGGTTTTGATCACCCTTGTTATCTAAAGCCTCAAACAGTTCCTAGCAATAATTAGGATGCTAAGTTAATATTTATTATATAATGAAACTATTCTAATATAAAAACTATCCACTTTTTTGTACTTTCCCATTTACTTCATTTTCTTCTCCAGTGTTGTTTTCTCCCTTGATATCTATCTATATCTATCTATCTATCTATCTATCTATCTATCTATCTATCTATCATCTATATATATATAATCAATATATAGTATATTTTATATACTATCGTCTATCCATCATATATATATATATATAGTGTGTATACATACATATTTATATCTACATATATTTATACATACACACATATGTGTACATATGTGCATAGTATATGCAAATATATGTGTATATCCTTAAATATATATGCACATATGTACCTACATACATATGTTTGTGTATATATATACACATATATGTGTGTATATGTATATGTATATGTATATATGTATGTATGTATTCTTTTTTTTTTTAGTTAAGAGATGAAATTTCACTATGTTTCCCAGGCTGGCTTTGAAATAAGTATTCTCCCAGCTCAGCCTGCCCAATAGCTGAGAATATAGGCATATGCTATAGAGCCCAGTCCATCCTCCTTTCTATATTGTATGTTTATGATGTCAAAGCATCAATAATCTACACACGGACAAATGTACTATTAAGAGAAAATTTAATATTTGAATTTAAAACACCTATCATTTTTTTCAAGGATCAAAAATGAGAAATCAAATGAAATCACTTTATAAGGTTTAAAGCATACAATTTTTATTTTTGCATTGTCTTTGAATGTCTAATGGAATCCTACTAATTTCTCAGAGCCCATAGTTTATTTCTGACTTTAATATAATTTTGTATTTCAAAAAAAATTTCTACTGATTAATGAGTGCTTGCTATGATGACTAAGTTTTCAAATAATTACAAATACGTCTCAGGATTTATTATAAATTTACTTTTATAAGAGTTTAATGACAATGTCTATAAAAGGAAGCTATACTGATCAATAAGTTTTTTATCTTATTAGCATATATTTTCCAATGAATAATCTATATACTATCTTCTATTTACCCATAATGGCACTTGTCTTTCAGAGGACGTATAGCAATATATATGTTCATATCTAAAATCTTCTGCTTTTAGGTATTTTTCAATACTGTGAAATTTATCCTTCTTCTTTGAGGTAGAAGTTATATTAATCGTAAAATTATTAGCTCTTTCAAGGAGAAATGAAATTAGATATGAAAAGAGGCACCACTCCTACAATTTCCAGGGAATAATTTACTCACCAAATGAGTTGCCCCAATATTGTTCGGGGCCGAACTCCAAGTTTCATAGCTAAATGTTGAGCAGGAGTAAAACATTTTGATTTTATAGTACTCCGAGAAAACATGCTGCTAAATTACACCGAGGGTAAAATGTACTTCCACATATGGAAGCATAGAAGGGTATGTATTGAAAAGTTCAAGTGCACTTGAATACATAAATGTTACCATTAATTTTTTTTAGAGTGACTTGGTTGCAAGATGCTTAAAATTTGTCTCAGGTGCAAATACATAGCTACCTGACATTTTTAAGGTCAGAATTAACTGGTTCTTTAACAAACAATTTAGTTTTTGAAACATCTGTAAGCATGAGTCAGCCTGCTGGAAAGAGAAACCTTTTTACTTCTCTCTTTCATTTGGTAAAACTTTATTTTTTAAATGGAACTAGCCATAGAACTTCAAGTCCATTTCAACATTTAACTTGGAGGCATTTTACAAATTTCATTAAGATTAAATTTTCATGATTCCATTAGTAAAGAAACCCAAGATTTCCCTGGTATTACAAATTATTTGATTTAAAATTTTATAGTAGCTACTATAAAAAGTATGTACAATAAAATATATCATAATTATTGTGTATGTTTTAATATATTTAGTGGGACTGAGGTTTCATTTATTTATCTTAAGAACTATATATTTTATAAAACTAGCAATTGTGCTAGTTTTGCTGAATTCCACCATGTTTTTACTTCTTTGGATATGAAACTGAGGGCTGGTGAAGTAAGGAAATTTGCTTATTGTCTCTCAGAAGTCTTACTGACATATCCACATAGTAAATGCTGGGGATGCCCATATTGGGTTTCCATCAGGATAACAGCAAGGGCTGAACTAGGCAGTTGTTTTGGCAAGTTCTCTGGGTTAGGTAGGGGTCATAAATTAGAATGGGACTTAAAAGAGGGAGTTCAGCTCTTCTTTTAACAACTTTGAATATTCCCTTTCATGAGGAAAAAAATAGCCCAAAATATGAACTCATTGCTTTTAACAACCAGATAAAGGCAGAGTTAATGTTAATTGTACAAGTTCAGCAATTCAGTATCGCATAGTTAAGAGAGTGATAATAAAGCGAAGCATTAATAAATGAGAAAATAAACTTAAATTATTGGGCCAAATATTGACAGATAAGGTTTCATCGTCTGAAAGTTTTTTAGGTACTTGCTTCCCGTGTTTTGTGCAGGACACGTGGATACACTTATTCACTACACATAAGAAATTTTACAAAACAGAATGCTATTTTTATTTTTATGTCACCCATTTTCATTAAAATGGCTTCATTTATTGTTTCCCTTGCTGCAATTCATTTTTCTTTGCCTTGGAAAAGCAAAATAAATAGTAGTGGTACTTACTATGGTTAAACACTTGCTATAAAATTTAATTATACTATTGTATATATATATAGGTGATTTCCATGTTTATTTTTTTTTCTCAAATAATGCTAAGAAGGACTGATAGCTCAGAAGCTCTGTCAACAGGACTTTAAGAAAAACGACATGAGCTGGAATGTGTTGTGAGTATGCTTCATTTAGCATCTAAATCTGGATCCTAATTGACACTATGCTATATTAAGGTTAGAAGATTTCTTTTGTCTCTCAGAAAGCCTAATGCATCTTGTTCTGTATCTAGATAGAGTATAGAAAGACAACAGTGTCACAGCTAGTTCTTATTCCATACTGTGTTTTGGGGAAATCATACTCCTTAATGAAGGAAGAGAAAGAATGGAAGGTACCTTGGTTTTTTGGAAGCTGTCTTTTTAGATTTTTATCAGAAGTAGCTATTGTATGGAAATCATATTCTAATAAAACGTAATGATTCACATACAATTTGGGGGAAGGTGTTCTAATAAGAGATTTGAAGGTATATATTCTACTGTATTTTATTTAAAATTATGAATAGTGTCCTAGATAGTGCCTATAACTCAGGCATATATGTTATGTCGGTGATTTTTTTCCTTTTCACAATACTGGGAATGGAACCCAGGACTTTGATCATGGTAAGCAAATGCTCTACCACTGAGCCATATTGCAGTTCTGTTAGTGATATTTAATAACATTACCTTCAATGCCTTTATTAAAACTAGCAAGCTAAAGCACCAAGTAAGCAATTAAACACATTATTTTTAAATTATATTCCTCATAGTACTGTATTTATAAATACTCATCCAAATTTTCTAGCTATCTAAATATCTTGATGATTTTCCCAAACATATAAGAGACTGAGAATTTTTTTCCACCTTGATTGATATTTACCTTGGATACTCAGAGGCCACCAAGTTTAATATTTTTTTAATGTTTCTGTAAGTCCAATTATAAAAATGTTTTGTTTATTTTCTGTCTCCTGAGTAAATAACTCTTTCATTGTTCAAATTATTTTCCAGCACATCTGTATTCATAATGTCATAGTACATAGGTCTCAAATGATGTATTCATTTTTAATTCTCTAAGGCCTAAAATAATCATCAGCTAACAACGTTTTCTTCCTTAAAAGAATATTGATCCTGTTCCATGTTCAGTGAACTACTTCAATCTTTGGAAAGGTGATATTTGATTCTAGAATATTTGGACTCTGAAAGAAAAGTATTAAACTTCATCAGTGCCTATATGTATGAGGTATACCAAATCTTTCTAGCACTTTGTAATTGCTTAGGTATCTGGACATATTCTTAAGAGTTCAAGAGACCCCAGTCATAGTAATGTGTGAAGAGTAAGATTTCCAAACAAAAACATACTGAAGAATCTTCTTTCTAAACCCTCTCCTCTTTGATGTTTCCCTTAGTAGGAATCACACAAACACACACACACACACACACACACACACACACACACACACACACACATACTATCATTTAATTTCCTTAACTTGGTTAATTGTAAATGGAATATTTTTGGTATCTGTATTTCATAAAACCAAGTTGCCTTTACATAGGATAAAAAGAGGAGTAATGAACATGTAATTTCATTTTGCTGTAGGGATATATCAGATATGTAAATAGTCATGTAGACTTCCTGATGATCCAAGTAAGTCCACAATGTATCTCTTAAGATATTAGGTCAGCTATTGCAGTGATGAGTAGATATGGACATGTGGTTATGGAGAAAATATCTAAAATTCACTTTAGTTTCTTGAAATAATATTTTTGCAGCACTCCATCCTCCATTCCCCAAACCTACAGAAGACACTTTGTCAGAAGCATTTCTAAGTTCACTATTGAAATCAAGTTAGGCTAATTTAAATCTTTCTTAAATAATTTTTTTCTAAAATTTGTTCATTAGGACTACTATAATCTGCTGGCCTGGAACATATGCTTTAGGTGCTAATGTAATGTTTTATTACGAGTTCTTCTTTTATTCTATTTAACAGAATTTATCTAACTGCACAGTTACTTCTGAAAGGCATGGTAATTGCATGATGGGACTAAAATCACACAAGAATTATAAGTTCAAAACAAAACTGGTTCAGAGTCAGTAAGCAGAGAATGTGGAGCACAAACCAGGTAAAAAGGCAAGTTCCTTTTCCATCTTAATTTATAACTCTTTTGGCACTTGCTCTTGTTGCCATTTTAGATGTGTTTGTGTGTGTGTGTGTGTGTGTGTGTGTGTGTGTGTGTGTGTATGAGATCTGCAGCTTGCAAATACAGTACTCTTTTCTATGCTGAAAAACTCAATGATTGCCAGCCAACATGTGTTTTTTATTTTCTTGGTTCTTCTTCATAGCAAAAGCAAATGTGAATTATGTTCCTAACAAAGGGAGGGAGGAGATGAGGAAGAAAAGAGCTAAAGAAGGGTTATTGAAAAATAGAATTAAGACTTTTGTGTGTTCTCATTCATTTACTATCCCTTCCTCCATTCTTCTGACCTACTTTGCTAGTAACGATTGGTTTTTCACACCTGGAGACCACAAAACCCTGGCATGAGGTCCAGCCTGCAGAACTAACTGTGAGTATCCAAGCTGTTCACCTATTAGGAATTGAAGATTTCTCTAGCTTATTCAATCCTCGTGTTCACCACCATTGTGGCTGGTCTCAAGGCCAATGATATGATTTGTATACATTCACTTTGCTTACACAGATAACAACATAAGTCACATACATAATATATTAAAATATCAGGAGAAAGTCTGAGGTGCACAACCAGCAATTTCTTTTTTTCTTGGAGGTTAGTGTATGCTTTCCTATCTAAAATGTCCCCAGTTCTCTCCCCTCAATAAATTACCTCTGTATTAATATTGCTATTTCCTGGTATGTATCTATCCTCCAGAGCAAATGTATAGCCATTGTTTTTAAAGCTTGGGAATCTGCATGTGGAAGAAAAAATTGAATTCTACCAAAAGGATGGAAGAAACCATACAAGGAAGTTTCTGGAATAATAATAAGCTGATATATCAAGATTACAGAATTCTACTATACAACTTTCTACCTACCAGTGAAATTATAGCTAAACCTCAATCATAAACTGAGAGTATTTCTTTAACCATTTTCATCTAAATTGGGAATGGTTGAATGGCAGGACCCAGGTCTTGTCATTTGTGTACCCAAAATACTGAAATTAATTTTTAGCCCACAGTATATCTTTAATAGTTATTGAATTTAACTGTATTGCCTAATACTCAGGACCAAACACTCTTTTCAACTGCAATTTAGAATACTTTCACCTATTATGGTCATATTTCATCTAGTCATTGTAAGTTTATTTAGGAGACAGTAAATATATCGATACTCTTTTCCAAGTGGAATTGAATTTACTTCACAAAATTATTATTTTTGAATCTGAGCATTCTCCAAAGGGCACTTCTAATGAGAAGGAAAAATACAAGTTTAGGTCTGAAACTCAAGTTAACAAGTGAAACAAGACCTTGTAGAGATTGATGCTGTGACTAAGGAATACTGCAGTATTTTCTTTCTTAGAGAATAAGAAATCTAATTACCTTCATGTTTCTCATGTTTGAGCCATACTACAAATGAGTTGTGTCCAGGGTACAGAAAAACCAACAATATTTTATTTATAATCTTATTTTAAGCTTTTAAACTACAAATTCTGGTTCTAGAGTTGTTTAAAAGTCATGGGTTTTATAGATGCTCATATGTAAATTAATCTGCTGTTTGCTTACTTTCGTTTTTTCTTTTCCATAGAATGGTCCTCCCCATAAATACAGAACAGGTCATTACATGAAAAATATAAGATCTTGCATTTCTTCCTTTGTTCTTTCTTAAAAATCTATCTCTAATATTGCATTCCCCATCGGACTACTTCATAAGGGCATGAGGGGAAAAGAAAAAGAAACAAAGAGAGAGAGAGAGAGGAAGAGAGAGAGAGACAAAATAGACTGGATCTCACCACTAGAATTCACCATAAAAATCTCAAAGTGTAACAGAATTCTTACAAAATTTCCTAGACCAGTTCTTTAGGGAATTAAGATCTATGAAAAATATGGCAATCAGGGAAGGGAGGGACGAGATGTGGGAAAATAGTAAATAAGTGCAGCAAAAACAGGTTCTGAGGAATACACATAATTTTGTCTGCTTTAGATCACAATAGAATTTTTAATAAATAAATTTCTTTTCTTTTTTGTTTTTTTTTGTAAAGACACTTTTTTTGAAACAGTAGATTTAGCCCAGTCATTTGTGTCATTTTTAATAAACTGTCTCATTTTGATTGTTTGTTTTCTGTAACTCTGTAAATGTTTTAGATCTGAGTCTCTTGTACATTGTCTTTAGAGTTCATTCGGATCAATAACGGTTCATGCACTGAACTGTGTATTGAATTTATTGTGTTAACTGTTGTTGTGTGGTTGAAGGGGGATTTGTAAGAATTATAGTGATTTAAGTGCTCATGCTCGATAGCAGGCATGGGCAGGTGGCTTTCCATGGGCGCATCCCCTGTGATCTCATCATCCACATTAATGATTTCAACAGTCCTTGTTGGAGCATGGTGGTTTTGCCGATGGTGCTGCTTCCTCATCTTGTAGAAGATGACCAGCATCACTGCCGCCATAAGTGTGATGGCCACAAAACACCCAATGATGATTTTGGTAGTCTTCATGACCTCATCGATTCCCGGGATCCCACTGTTTATGTCAGTCACTGGGATGGTGAATGTTTTTTCGGTCGACCTTGTGCTCTGTGGCATGAGAGAGGTGGTCACGTTGGTGGTCTCCCAATCGATCACTGGAGTGGGACCCACATTATTATCTGTGGTCCGTGCCTCATCCTGAGAAGGTTCCATAGTCTCTACTGTGACAGTTGAAAAGTAAGAGAAGGGAGTCGTGGTTGCTGCGGTAACATTCAGGGTGGCCGAAGCAGTGGTATTTCCAACGGAATTACTCACCATACACGTGTACATGCCTGTATCTTGTACAGTTACATTCGTGAAGTTTAATGTACCATCACTGAGCACAGCAATCCGTACTTTGTATGCCCCGTGGGTCATGACCGTTCCATTTGGAGTAATCCAAGATACGGATGTCAGGGATGTGGAAGCCCGACATTTCAGCTCAGCAGCCATGCCCTCAGTGACATTCAGGTCTGCGGGGGGCTCCACAATCACAGGAGCATAGCACGTGAAGTAATTCTGGTCCAGCTCCCCAATGTACCTCCCTTTCAGATTGGGAGGAGTGTTACACCGAGCACAACAAGCTGTGTTGGAGGGGGCCATGTCTTTTATCCACCAGCTGAGCCACAGGATGTCACAGTTACAGTTCCAAGGGTTGTGATGTAAGTGTATCCTCTCTAGATGATGCAAGGGTGTGAAGAGGTCATGAGGCAGTAATGTTAGATTGTTGTGTGCCAGGTTGATCTCCACCAGTGACTGAAGGTTATCAAAGGCATTCCGTTCAATCACTTGAATCTGGGATTGTATCATCCAGAGTTTTTGAAGGTGCATCAACCCCTGGAAAGAGCCAGGCCTGATTGCAGACAAATGATTCCCAGAAAGATCTAGCTCATCCAGTTTGATAAGCGGTGTGAGGTTAGGGATCTCCCGTAGGTTGCACATGGCAAGGTTCAAATACCTCAAGTTAGACAGACCTTCAAAGGCACCTTCTGAGATATATGAAAGCCTTTTCAATTCTCCCAAGTCTAGTCGCCGCAAAGAAGGGATTCTGTTAAAAGCATAAGAAGGGATGCTTTCAATAGGGTTGTTTCGCAACCAGAGCTCCTTCAGTTTAGACAAATATACAAAAGCTCCATTCGGGATGGTAGTGAGACGATTGTCAAAGAGTTCTAGAGTGTTGAGGTTCGCCAGACCATTGAAGGCCCCTATTTCAATGGTTCTGATATGATTCCTACTCAACTGGAGGATCTCCAAGTGCCTCAAATGCTTGAAGCTGTTCACTTTAATGATCTGGATTTGGTTCTCATGAAGGTTCAGCAGCCGCGTGTTGGTGGAGATGCCATCAGGAACCTCCCGCAGGTTTTTCCGAACGCAAATCACTTTGCTGAACTGGTTGCTGCAGGAGCACACGGAAGGGCAAGTTTGAGCCCGCACCAGACCAGCCACCACGAGTAGTTGAAGAGCCAGCAGCACCACAAGCAGGGGGTCAAATAGGGCCCTGTTAAACCTAGGACCTATCATTATCTGCTGTGGATGTAAGGTCATCTTGTTCAACATTCATAATTTATCTGATGTTGGTCCTTCTGTAGTTCAAACCATCTGAAAAATAATAAGATAAAATACAGAGCATTTAGATCTAGCAATATCTTTCTGGAGTCATGTTAGTCATATAGTATATCAAAGCCATGATTTTTCAGACTAAAAGAGACAGCAAGTTTAATGTCCTTTAGTGAGCTATGTGGCTCATTATTATTACCATTGGTACTGCAGATTTAATCCAGGAGAATTATACTTCTGAGCTATATCCCCAGCCCTCATTTTATTGTTTATTTTGAAACAGGGTCCTGCTAAGTTGCTGATGGTTTCTCTAAGTTGCTGAGACTGTCCTTGAATCTGAAATCTTTCTTTCTTAACCTCCCAAGTACTAGGAGGACAGAAGTGCACCAATGTGCCCAAATATGGCCCATTATTTATAGGTAAATATTTCTTTAGTCAAAAATTTCAAACATCCACAGTCTGCATTTCATCATATATACAACCAAAAATAAATGGACCAATGAGCATTAATGTAGTGTTATCAACCTAAATGTGTGAAGATGTTTGGGTTGAACTTCAACATTGGTTTCAGTGTCTACACCAGGAAACATTCAGAAAAACAATCAGACTTTGGAACTATACCCAACAAACTAAAAGATCCTTTGCAAAAATTAGTAATGGTTGACATTTCATTGAAGGTCATTCAATGTAATAGACACCGTGGGCTATAGAATTCACAAACAATTCTACTCAGCAATGGCTAAATAATTCACAGGGCACAGTGCAAAATAAAAATGTGAGGTACTTTGTTAAAAATTAAGAATTTAAAATCAGTGATGGCAGATCATTAACCTAGAACAGGCCCTTCTAAACATGAGTTGCTTTGCAACTGCATAGGCTGCATGTCATGAAGCTACCCACAATCTTTTCTAATGCATAGAGCACTCTGACATAGGAACAATTATTATTTCTCTTTTCAAGATGAAACTGTATAGAAGTAAACGCAAGAAGTCCTATGGTTTGTAAGTATAGAACCAGGGCTCAGAACTGATCAGATTGTTCTCAGAGCATGTGATTTCAAGCACTCCATGAAAATGTTGCTGTAAGAACAAAGGTAAATAACATGCTTTTGCAATTAATTTCTTTAACATATTTAACATATAGTACTGTGAAGATGCACTGAAATAGGGACATGCACACTCATGGACATAAACTTCTAAAGGTTTCCATATGCAAATCTCACTGTAATAGAATTGAGTATTACCTGTAGGCAGGAAAGTCACACATTAAATCATTTCTCAACAAAAAAGTAGGAATATTATACCTTATGTCCAAACTCTTATTGATTTTAAGTACATTTGTTAGAAGGGAAATAAAATAACTCACTTTCTGCCTCTTTTCTAGCACCAGAAGGACTTCAAAAGGATTGTTGTTACCCAGGGTATTTCTTCCTTAACTGGCTTATTGTAGCCTGGGCACCTGTGTAATACCATCCTCCTAATCTCTCATCTCAATAAGCAGTGTCCCTTCTATGAATCTTTAAGAAAGAAAAGAGGGGTTGAGCTCACCAGATCCTAATAAAAATGGACTAACATATCTCTTTTGTGTCTCCTTGGGCAAGTAATTTTATTCTGTGATTCAATTTCCTCACTACAAAAGGGGAATGACAATATTGCACACCTTTAAGGTTGTGAAAATAAAATTAGTGCAGCTAAAGAACTTAGATACTTCTACAGGTCAGAGCTCATTAAATGTTAATTGTTGTTATTATTATTATTATTAGTAGTAGTAGTACGTTTTTGTTGTTTCTTGTAATATGATATCATGCTAAGTACTGGTCATATGAAGATGAAAAATATAATCTTGGATCCTGAAGGGCTTTTAATCCAAAGAATGAGATGGGCAAACAGATAATGCACATTATGTGTTCATCGTTATGAGACAAGACCACATTGGCCTACTAAATTAACCTAAGCTTGGAAATCAGGGTGCTTTAAAGAGGATGGTCAGCTGCTCCAGGTTTGTAGACGATGGTGAAGAAAATAAAGAAGGGCATTTTAGGTAGAAAGATCAGCCAAAGCCAAGACAAAAATGCATTACAAATGCCAGAGTATATAGGGAACAGTAAAAATTTCCTATGACAGAACAGGACTGGAAAAGACTGGGAAAGAAACTATGATGAGATCAGGTCTAGACTGTTGACAGCTGATAATGTTAGACTTAAAAGAGACCCCATTTACCCAGGCGTGGTGGCACGCACTTATAATTCTAGTACTTGAGAAGCTGAGACTGGATCGCAGGTTCAAGGATAGCCTCAGCAATTTAGTGAAGCTTTTTGCAACCTGGTGAGACCTTGTTTCCAAATATGAAATAAAATCACTTGGAGATGTAGCTCAGAGGTAGAATGCCTCCTGATTAAATTCTCTGTACCAAAAAAATAATAATAATAAAACAAATAAAAAAGAAACCTCATTTCATCCTACAGGCAACATTAACATATTTTGTTTCTAGAAAGGAATGCTGTCCTCAGATTTGTTTTGAAGAACAGTACTGTTGGCATAATATGGGAGAGAATAGAACTTTGAAAGAAGCAATCGCAAGAAAAATAACTTGGAAACTCTTCCAGATCTTCAAAGTCCGTCTTAGACAGAACTCAATGCCAGAGAGAGGTCCAGTTTCATGGTAATGGTTTCCACATCCATGTTGACCACTGAAGAGCTCAAGGGAGAAGGGCTAGCTCCCTTTCATGACATAATATTTCTCCAGTGGTGAGATCTTCAATGTAAATTAGCACTTGTGAATAGCAGCACTGCAGAATAAAAATGATGAAGAAGAGGTTCCTTCCAATAACAGAAGATGCCCTCCTGAAGACAAGCCACTGTCACTAGAAATCCTTAAACATATTCACAAAATGACTCAAGGGTACTCTGTTCTCAAGAAGTTGATGTCAAAGTTCTAGATTGCTGTCTAGCTTCATATGCTTTTTTTGATCTCCTTCCCTATTGCTTCAAAGAAACCTGACTAATAGGTTCTGAGTTACTATTTCTTTTTCCTGACCTTCCTAGGTTGACTCCCTTGCTTCCTGTTTCAGGGCTGTGGCAGGTCTAGGTTGGCTTTTCACATCATTTGAAACAGTGATCATTTGTTCCTGGATTTGTTTTCTCTACTACCCTGTGATCCTTGTGAGGACAGGGGCCATGTCTGATGGTTTCCTCTTAGCCTATTGCCAACAGCTTGTCTGGCAAACTGTAGGCACTAAATAAAATGATGATGTGAATGTTCAGAACAATCAATATTTAATTACAACTTTGCATATATAGTGATATGCTCTTATGTATTAATCATGCTTTTTCATTTTCTCTAATTTCTGATGTTTTGATATCTGGAGCCTTCCTGATTGTGCAGCTATTGTTTATACCAGTGTTATCTAATTCCTAGAAATAGTAAAGTACTTGCCTATATGCATGCATTTCCTATCCAGCCCACCAACCTCAAACCAATACCCCTTCTTTATCAGGTTTTCATGGGGATCTTGCTTTCAGGCCACTATCTCCCTGAGCTAATCACCTCAGGACCAGGTATCAGCCATCAAGGGCCAACCCTTTTGTCCCAAAGGCTGCCAAAATTACTCAAACTAGACAACACTAAACAGCTGTTTAACCTGCCTTCCCTTGAAAAAAAACATATTAGGCATGGTGGCACACATCTGTAATCCTAGTACTTGGGAGGCTGAAACAAAAGGGTTACAATTCAAGGCCAGCCTCAACAACTTAGTGAGATCCTGTCTCAAAAACAAACAAACAAATAAACAAACAACAACAACAAAAAAACAAGCCTAGGGGTGGAAGAATACCCCTGGGTTCAATTCCCAGTACCAAAAAACAACAAAACAAACAAAAACCCACAATTAAGGCTACTGTTCTCATTTCCCTCTCATTTCTTCTATCTCCTGATTGGCCCTAGGGCTTCCCAGCATGGTCCCTGCTTGTCGTGACTTGACTCCTCCTTTAAACCTTGAGTAAAAACTCACTTTTCTTGGCAACCATCTGCTGACCTGATGAGCCATCTCATCATCATACCTGAATAATAAAAACATATTTATTTTAAAACAATTACTAAACAACTGGGCTCATCATAGTACTCTTGTGAATAGGCGTTATAGGTCTATTTCATTGTCCCACTTAAATTGTGACAACAATATGGCTGGTAGATTTTATACCCTTAGTTAGATTATCTTCCTTTGTAAAGTCAAATGAAGCCTTGAAAACCTCTTTTAGGTTTTCATTTTAAATAAAAAAGCTATCTAAATTTCCAATGAACCTGACCATGGACATGTTCTCATTTGTGTGATCAAGTGTAGTTTTGCATCTGCCCTTCTTCCCTACAGCATACACGTCTCAAAGTTGTTGGGCATTAATAAATTGCATGCAAATTTCTGATGAATATACCAATTGATTTCTTTTAGAGTTGGGGGCCCAGGGCCTTGTTCCTCCTTTCCTGTTGCCATCTCTCCCACTATGGCCCTTTGTAGAATCCTAGAATCTGTGGCAATATAGGTTGAAATATCTGGTTGGCTGGAAATAGCATAGAAGTGAAGAAAATACATCCTTACTCTGCCATTTGCTACCTTTTTACCCTTTAAAGTAGGGTACAATAAGCCAGGCACAATGTCACACACCTGTAATCTTAGGAGTTGGGAGGCTGAGGCAGGAGGATCACAGGTTTGCAGTCAACCTCAGTAACATCTTGAGGCCCTCCACAACTTAGTGAGACCCTTTCCAATATAAAAGTTAAAATAGGGCTGGGGGTGTAACTCAGAGGTAGAATGCCTCTGTATTCAATCCCCAGTACAGGAAGGAAGGAAGGAAGGAAGGAAGGAAGGAAGGAAGGAAGGAAGGAAGGAAGGAAGGGAGAAGGAGAAGGAGAAGGAAGGGAAAGAAGAATGAAAGAGAAAAGGATGAAAGACTTTTCAAGAGAAAAGTCTGTAGAATTTTGTTAGAGTTCCTGAGTTCATGATTCTGTATGAACTGAAATTGGGAAAGTTATTCAACTCTCTATACTTTGCTTTTTCCATCTGTGAAAAGGCAATAATATTATGCAATCAAAAGCTTTTAGTTATATACTATATTTATAGTCACTGCCTCATAATAAATGATATATAATAGATACTTCATACATACTGAAAATAAAGTGACAGGACACTGAATTTCTTCCTCTATTGTAAAATAGGAGAAATCGTAATTTAATCACCACTATGGTAAGGAATAATTTTCATGATCAGGAATATGTTCTCATTAAAACATATGCAAATATGATGTTTTGCAATTTCTATAGTGTACATGTGTGTCTCCATCCTCTATCCCAAGATATAGCTTTATTTTCTGCTTCTAGTTTACTTCAAGGTCTTTGTGCCATTGCAATTAATGAGATTTGCTATAACTCAGTTATAAGTAATGATTTATGAATTGTAGCCAGTTCAAAACTAATTTATAACCTACAGCAAATAACACTTGGTACATTGAACTGAATCAAATAAACTACTATCAACAAAAGATTTTCTACTTTAAAATCTAAATGATGTTACTTTACATCAAAAGCCATGCTTCAACATCTATTTCATAAGATGTTTTTATCACATCAAAAGGAAATCAATTTAAAGGTATG
>PVLC010014596.1:22367-39073 GCA_004027655.1 Graphiurus murinus | reverse complement strand
TAATCAAACTATCTGTAGCTTCTCTGTTAACCTTTGCTTCTATACAATTGAGATTTCATAGGACTGCCCTTCACTTGCAAGGGTGGAGAAATCTGGACTCATTTTTATCCAGATAAAAGAGCTAAAAACTTTGGTTTAGAATATTGAAGGCTAAACAAAACACAAAACGTGGTTTCTTTTAAATAAGTCAAACTTTAAAGTTTACCACTTCAAGTGATTTATTATAAAACTTGAAAACTAGGATCTCTTATTAAAAGAATGTGTAAATGCAATGCTTATTTTTATATACTATGACTATGCACACATTTCCAGTTTATCCTAAAAAAAAAAATCCTCCTTTCCACTTTTTAAAGTCCCTAACTTGGGCCAGTAATGAAAGAGCGAAAAGGTAGGAGTGTATAAGACCATTTTGTCTTGTTAGAATCTTATAAAAACGAGCTGTGGAGTCATGGTGGCTAGATCCTACCTACTTCTATGGGCTCAGAAGTGGCCACAAGCTATTATCAATGTGATGTCATAATCTACATCTCAATTACATCAAGCATCTTACCCTAACCAGTCTAGGTAACAGAAGAAAGGCTGAGACTCCACTTCTCCTGATGGTCTGCACCCTACACAACCCAATGAAGAGTTGAACTACTGAAGGAAAAAGCAGCATGGATCTGTGAAGCATCACTCCAAAAACGACCTTCCAAGATCTTCTCCATGAAGGTGAATTAACTTAAAGCTCTGATTTTAATTGAAGTAAGTAATAAGAAAGATGACAGTACCAATCTTTTGGAGGTACCCTTTCAACTAAATATGAAGCTGTGGCAATAAATTTAAGATTAAAAGGATAATAAAATCAAGTAATCTTAAAGTTACAAATAATGAATTATTATAACAACATCTGTCCCCCACTTGTTTAAATTTTTGTCTTTAACTCCAGAAGGACTCATTTCCTTCCTAAAGCTGATAAGTCTATTTCCCTATGGTTTAAAATTTACATCTGTAATTCATTAAAATACAAAGATTTTATCAAATTATCCTTTGATTTAGCAACTTGAAACTTATTACAGTCCACACATTCAAACATTGGATCCCTAAATGTATGACTCAGTCAAATCCTTCAACTGATTATAATCTGGAGACATTTTCCAATGTTACTACAATAATTAAAAAAAAAATGTAAGTTTTTAAATAAGTTCTAAAGTTGAGTAACATTTTTCACCTCCAAGTGGAGAACGGGGTGGAGGGCTTCTATTTAGTTGTTCCTTAAAAATTAAGCATTATTAATTATGCTAGTGTGTTCAGCTTGCATTAAAATTGGCCAAATGGGAGTACATTAATAAGTTATTAAGCCAGGCATGGTGGTGCACACTTGTAATCCCAGTACTTGGGAGGCTGAGACAGGATTGCAGGTTTGCAGCCAGCCTCAGCTACTTAGGGAGACCCTGTTTCAAAGTAAAGAATAAAAAATAGGGCTGGGGGTGTAGCTTGGAGGTGAATGCCTCTGGGTTCAATCCCTGGCACCGCACACACAAAAAAATCATTAAATCTTCTTAAATGTCAAAAGACAGATTTCTACCAAGTTTATCACATAAAAACCCCACAATAATTATTAGGTATATTTCACATTTAATAGATGTATTTTGATCATGAAATGCTTTCTTAATAAGGTAGTGTAAAATAAACTATACTCATCTAAATCTGCCCCCATCTTTCACGACCAAAATAAGATTATATACTTTTCTAGGCTAGCCAGCCAATTCAAGTTTTAGGCTATGAGACCAAAGAGGAGACATAGTTAATGTGTCAAAAGCAGAACTTTATTTAAAGTAACCTTTTTATATAAATACAAAATGCTTCAGAAGGTTTTGGTTTTCCTATGGTTTCCTCCGAATTCAATTACCTTTGTGTCTAGTATACATTTTTGACCCTGTAGAACATTTCCTCCACTCTTGTGATTTATATGATCTACCACTCACAGCATGAAGGACAGGGCTGCAGAGCGGCTTGTTTACTAGGAACTTTGACATTTTCCTGTTAAGTTAGTTCAATGTCTATTCGTGAGGTCCACACTTCACTGCTCATACACAGTACTGGTTGACTGTGAAGTGGAAAAGTCTAAATAAATGAAGAAAAAGTAGTCTGAAGGGGGAAAAGACTCCTATGTCTCTCAAAACTAGAGGATCCGCATGCTACGACCCATTGACAGCCACTGCACTATCAAATGTCAAAATTATTCCAGTGAAGAAAAATTATCTGTAACGTGCAGACACTTCACGTGAGCTCCGCTCTCCTTTCAGGCTGTAGCTCTCTGAACTATTTAAAGGGTTCAGAGAAGGAAGACTAACCGTCTGAAGTGTACTGTGTCACTTTAATCAAGGTTTTCCCCTTCCTGAGCTGCAAACAACTACCGATTAACTTCCAGGGCAAGGTAGCACCAACACCCCAACTTCAAAGTATTATCTGTAAAACTTATAAAGAGAAACAAAAATAAAACCAAAAGACAAGATTCTGCAGTCACAAGTACTTTAATTTTAAAAAACAAATGACTTATTTAAAAATAAACAAAGGGCACCGTTCTACTCTAAGTTGATACAAGTAAAAATAAATTAAAAGGTACTGTTCTCAGAGGTAACGTGCTGAAAGCCAGCACTACACCAGACAATCTCAACTACTACAAACACTTAGCTTATGGGTTAAGCTGGACACTACTCCCAAGAGTAACATTCAGCTGTCAACAGCTATTTTACTTTAAAACGGTTTAAAGAGTTTTATTTTCAAAAACATTACAGAGCATAGTTTCTACATTAAAAATTCTTACAGGACCAAGGGAAGTATTACAGTACAATTTTCCACGACAAAATCGTAGCACCCAAGTCCACGCGAATGCTTGACTTCCTTGAACTGTCAATACACTGCACCCTGTTTAAACCGCTGCGCCTGAAAACCAAGGTATGCAATTCCTTAGGATTAGAGGTCATCAAGTTACACTGTCAAGGATCTGGGGGAAATGAGAGGAAGAGTCTATTACCCTTGTGTCTGAACCCGACATCCACAGCAAGGTAAACCACAGCTATGCCAGGGTGTGTAGGAGCTGTCACGTCACTTAACTACCGAAGCCCGCCCAATTTAGACGTGTCAATGTTAGGACAACCGTGAACGAACTCACTTATTTAGTTCAGTTGCAAATAAGAAAGGACCCTCTTTCGGGATTTCCATCTATAACACTGACTTCAATTCTGCTCCTCTCCTTTTGGAAAGACCAGAAAGCAGGCGAATTTTTAAATTGACTTTTACAGATAAGACAGGGCAAAGTTGCAAGCAGGGCTTTAGAAAAGCCACGGCATGCAAAAGACTCTGCAACATATTTCTAAGGATCGAAGGAAAAAGGGAAAAAAAAAAAAAAACCATGGACAGTCGACTGTCGATTCGACTGAGCGGCCTGGGGGAATGGATGCCAGAGTCCGTGAAGGCAGGCACTGCAAAAACCTCGCCCGCAAAGTTCGGGGCCCGGGCGGCCTCGAGCGCGGGAGCGCGCGCGGGGAGAGCCCGCCTGCCCGCTCGCCCGCCCGCCCGGGCCGCACGCGGGGCTGCGCAGGAGGGAGCGCGCGCCGAGCGTGCGTGCGTGCGCGGCCCCGGAGCGCCCCCCGGCGGCCGGCGGCGGGGCTGCAGGCGGGCGCGCGCGGCCGCTCGGCGGGGCTCGGCTCCTCCCGCCGCCCGCCCGCCGCCCTCTCCGGAGGCGCCAGGCCCAGCCCGAGCGCCGCGGCCACAAGATGGCTGCCGGCGGCGCCGTCACGTGACCCCTTTGTGCCTTTCGGGGCCCCCCGAGTCGGCGGCGGCCGGGGCGGGCGGCGGGCGGCGGGCTTCGCGGGACCCCGGCGGGCGGCGGGGCCGGGGCGGCGGGCCGGGCGGCGGCGGTGGGGCCCGCGGGGCGGCGGCGGGGGCGGCGGCGCCGGGAAGATGGCGGCCATCTTGCGCGGCCGCTCGTCGCCGCCGCCGCGGGCGGGCAGCGAGCGGGGCGCGGGCCGGCGGCCGGGGACACGTACCGACTCCTCTTCCTTCTCCATGCCGGTGGGCATCTGCGGCACGGCGCGGTTGATGGAGGCGTACTCGTGCAGGTCGGGCAGGTCCTCGCAGCGGAAGACCGGCAGCGGCTTGGAGGCGTCCAGCGCCCGCGCCCGGAACGACAGTTTACTCATCGCGGGCGCCGCGGCTCCCTCTCGGCGCTGGGGAAACGGCCCCGGCCCGCGGGAGCATGAGAGCCGGCGGGCCCCTCGCCTCCGCGCCGCCGGGAGCTGGCTGCGCCGCGCCGCTCGCTCGCTCGCCCGCCCGCCTCAATACGCCATGGCCAACATGGCGGACATTAAAACTCCACTGTGCGCTCCCCAGCCAACCCCAGCCATTCCCCACACTGCATCGCGCAGCGGCGCGGGCACGCGGGGCGCGCGCACGAGGCCGGCGGGCGCGGAGGAGCGCAGCCGGGAGCCGGGGCCGGGAGCGCGCCGCCCGCCTCCCCGCCCGCCGCGGCGCCGCGCACCGAGCTTAGCCCCAGTATTTGGGAGGCTTGAGACAGGAGGATTGCAGGTTCGCGGACAGCCTCAGCTACTTGGTGAGGCTCTCTGCACCTTAGTGAGACCCTGTTTCAGAAATAAAGAATAGGGGCTGGGATGTAGCTCAGCGGCAAAGTACTTGCTTTGCAAGTGCCGTGCCCTGGGTTCGACCCCCCAGTTCCAAAAGAAAAAAAAAAAAAAAGACCCCCATCAAAAAAACAAAAACAAAAACAGGAGGTAGAATGCCCCTGGGTTCAATCCCAAGTAGAAAAAAAAAAAAAAAATTAGGGCTCAGAGGGAAGGCGCCCCTGAGTTCAATCCCCAGCATCACAAAATTAAGTAAGGCTGGGTGTGGTGGCCCAGGCTTGTAATCTCAGTTCTTGGGAGCCTGGGACAGGAGGATCACAGGTTCAAAGCCACCTGGCAACTTAAGGAGACTCAGCAACCTAGTGAGACCCTGTTTCAAAATCGAGCTGCGGGTGTAGCTTGGAGGTAGAACGCCCGGGGTTCAATCCCCAGTACTATAAAAATAAAAATAAAAATAAATAAATAAATAAATAAGGTTGGAGGTGTGGCTCGGAGGTAGGCTGCCCCTTTGTTCAAGCCCTAGTACCAAAAAATAAATAAACAAATAAATAAAAATTAAAAAATGGTATTTATATCCTGTTCAGTCTCAGAATAGCCACCTCTCCCCCATTCTGCATTTTAACTACTTTACTCTTTTATTGTAATTGAAGCAAAGGGAATGACCACCATACACCATAACCTTTAGGAAAAACATTTAATTAAAAGCACAGGTCAGCCGGGCGTGGTGGTGCACGCTTGTAATCCCAGCATTCGGGAGGCTGAGACCGGAGGATCCGGGTTCTCGGCCAGCCTCAGCTACCTAGTGAGGCACTCCGCAACTTAGTGAGACCCGGTTTCAAAATAAAGAATAAAAAATAGGGCTGGAGGTATAGCTCGGAGGTAGAATGCCCCTGAGTTCAATCCCCAGTACCACAAAAAAAAAAAAAAAAAAAAAAGCACAGGTCTTCAACATTCTAGAGGCATTTCTTTTTATCCTGATATTCTGTTTGTGTTGGGGGAAAAATGCTTCAACTTGGCCTGAGGTTCACACTTAATCATCTGTTCTCTGAGAAACTTTACAAAATTGAATCATGTAAAGACCTGTAAGAGCCGGCTGTAGTGGCCCCATGTCTGTAATCCCACTACACGGGAGGCAGAGACCGGAGGAGCAAAGGTTTCGGGCCAGTCTCAGCAACTTTGCAAGACCCCGTTTTAAAATAAAAGGGGGTGGGATGTAGTTCAGAGGTAGAAGGGTAGAACCCAGGCCCTGGCTTCAGTCCCCAGTATAAAAAGAGAGAGAGCGCTGATGTAGAATAGATTAGATGATAGGGAAAATGTGTCTCCAGGGATCTCCTTCTAGTTTTAAAAACTGGAAAGATTTGTGGGGATGCATTTAATAACTTTTTACAGCAAAATTTCAAATGTTGACCCACATAAAAAACAGTTTGTCGGTCTGCTTTTCTCCCTGGGGGCAACATCGCCAACATAATCACTGTTCTTAACACTGGGTTTTATCTGAGCTGTCCCTTGCTTAGGGCTCACAGGCAAACTGCTCTCTTCCAGATTGGTTTCCAGGTACCGTTAATTATTACCTTCCGTTCTAGAGGAGCACACTTGGGGAGATTCTAGCATGGGGCGCTCCGCTCCACCAGGTAGGGAGGAGAAAAGGCCAGAAGAGATGGCGGTTCTCCAAGATTATCCTAAAACCCTGATTTTTGACAGCACTTCCGTGAGGCAGAGGGGCTTTCCCTGCCTTTCCTATATGGAGAAGATTTGTTCGTTCGTTCGTTCGTTCGTTCATTGGATGAGTAAACATTTGTAGAGCCGTCTAGCCTTACAAGTGTGCTGCTGCTGAGCTGACAGGGCCGGTGAGCGTCCCCGACACACTGCGTGTTCTGATGAAAACCCTGGCTCTTGCGGGAAAGGCAGGAGTCCTCCAGTGGGGCATCCAGGGAAGGCTTTTTGGAGGAGATGCTATCTGAGTAAGATATCCTCAGCATGGGTTTGCAAGAGAGGAAGGGAAGAAAAGCATCGTGGGCAAGGGCAGGAGTGCGTGCCCAGTGTCAGAGCCAGGAGAGAGCATTGCCAGCACCTCCGGGGAACCTCAACAGCCACCAGCTCTCCCGAGGGGCAGGGCACCCATTTGCCAGGCTTAGCAGTTCTGAAAGTGTCGGCACATTGTGATAATAACTCTTCTCTCCAGCCGACAGCCTCAGACTCCTGGAAATCCTAGTCACGGAACTTAGGACTGAGGAACTTCAGACAAAAATAGAGCCTTCCGTTACGAGTGAGCCAAGGAAATGCATTTTT
Source organism: Graphiurus murinus (assembly GCA_004027655.1). Classification (NCBI taxonomy): domain Eukaryota; kingdom Metazoa; phylum Chordata; class Mammalia; order Rodentia; family Gliridae; genus Graphiurus; species Graphiurus murinus. The sequence goes on along the minus strand of PVLC010014596.1, from coordinate 32,159 downwards.
TAAAAAAACCTGTATTAAAATAACAGCTGCATGTGGAAGCTTTCCATATCCTACATTGGTTGGTAATAATGAGCAGTTCTGCAAATAAATCTCTTATTCTCCAGAAATTCTAAAAGCGTTCCTTATGGCAAATCCAGAGACATGCTTACAAATTCAGCATGCCTTTCTGCAGGTAATATGCTGGCTAAGAGACATGCTTTTCTCATGAGTTCTCTGTCCAGCTTCTCAATGCCCAGATTTCCCTAGGACTCAGAGATGGAAGTCCCCAGCCTCTCCTCCATTCTGCTTGTCTTACCACTCTAAGGGGCAATAACCGTGGAGGTTTCATTTTCTTCAGCCTCCATCCAACCCAAAGTTTCCTAGAGAAAAGCGCTAATCCCTCACTGTCTTCACTTTCATTTCCATTCCCAATTGAAAGTTCCTCTTCAGCCGGGCGTGGTGGCGCACACTTGTAATCCCAGTGCTTGGGAGGCTGAGACCGGAGGATCGCAGGTTTGCAGCCAGCCACAGCTACTGAGACCCTCTGCAACTTAATGAGACCCTGTTTCAAAAATAATTTTAAAAAATAGGGCTGGGGATGTAGCTTGGAGGTAGAATGCTCCTGGGTTCAATCCCCAGTGCTGCAAAAAAATATAAATAAATAAATAAAGTTCCTCTTCTCCTAAGAACCCCCCAAAGTAACTTGAAGCTCTCAGTGTTGCAAAACTGTATTCCTAGTGTTAACTCCCAACACACTAAGCTCTCCTCGTTAGGAAGCTGGTGGCTGGGGAGAGGTTTGCAGTATTTCGAGCAGTTTCGGTGCATGTCACACAAGGCATTGAAGAGCTATAGCTAGGCGATGCAGGGCCCTCGTTGCGGGGATGCCAAGAAGTTAGTGGTGAGTGGAGAGCCCGCCAGTCAAAGGACCCGCAGTCTGTAGGACCAGCGGGCCCTGGGAGCCCAGAAGAGAGAGCAGCAGTTCTGCAGGGCTGACAGGACGTCACAGAGAGGCAGCCTGGGATTTGGCTCTGAAAGAAGGCCCGGATTCCAACTGCTAATGGGAATAAAATGGTAGAAGAAAAGATAGTCACAGGAGAACAAAACTGCACCAACGTGATGGAGGTAGTGCGCCTGCCACAGGCACGGTTGAGGATGGCCCAGAAGGCTTAGTGGCCCGAGTTCACACGAGGCTCCAACACACTCAGGCATGAGAAACTGGCCAAGCCCGGCGTGCACCTGCCCTCCTGGTACTTGAGAGGCTGAGACAGGAGGATTGTAGGTTCGAGGACAGCCTCAGCAATGTAGCAAGATCCTGCTTCGAAATAAAAACCAAAATAGGGCTGGGGTATAGCTCGAAGGTACAATGGCCCTGGGTTGAACCCCCAGTACCCAAACAAACAAATAAAAGAGGCAAGAAGTTGAGCGGACGAAGAAGGAGTCGAACGTGCAGTCATAGGTCTTTTTTTTTTTTTTTTTTGCGGTACTGGGGATTGAACTCAGGGGCATTCTACCTCTGAGCTACACCGCCAGTCCTATTTTTTTTATTCTTTATTTTGAAACCGAGTCTCACTAAGTTGCGGAGTGCCTCACTAGGTAGCTGAGGCTGGCCGCGAACCCGGATCCTCCGGTCTCAGCCTCCCAAATGCTGGGATTACAAGCGTGCGCCACCACGCCCAGCCAGTCATAGGTCTTAATGGTGATAATAGTTATGAGGTTATCCTAATGTGATTTTGGGGGGCGGAGGGGTTGTTACTGTTGTTTGTTTTTATTTTGGAGGCACTGAAGGAGGTGATTATATTCAGGGGCTTTCTACCTCCGAGCTATATTCCCAGCCCTTTTTATTTTTTATTTTGAAACAGGGTCTCACTACGTTGCTGAGGGCCTTGCTAAGTTGCCGAGGCTAGCCTGGAACCTGTGATCCTCCTGGCTCAGCCTCTCAAGTCCTAGAATTATAAACATGATTTCTGTTTTGATAGCAAGCACACAGTCCAAAGTGTACCCTTAGCAGGGCTACTCAGCATGTCATCAAATCAGCATGCCTAAAATCCTGCTTGCATTCTGTTTCCCCCTCCCCCAATCCCATGTTTATAAATGCTCTTGATCTTACTCATTAGAAAAGCCAAGTTCAGCTGGTCATGGCGGCCCACACCTGTCATTCCAGTACTTGGGAGGCTGAGAGAGGAGGATCCCAGGTTTGAGGCCAGCCCCAGCAACTTAGCAAGACCCTGTTTCAGAATAAAGAGGGTTGGGAGTATAGCTTGCATGTAAAATGCCCCTGGGTTCAATCTCAGTACCAAAACAAACCAAAAGGTAAAGCCAAATTATGTTTTGGTATGGTAGTGAGGCCTCCTATAATTGTGTCTCCCTTTGTCCAGCATCATTTTCATTTTTGTCAGAGGCAAGCTCTTCACTCTAGCTGGTTAGTCTCATCCGCATCTTTAGAAATCGGAATTTCTGTACATCTCCAGATTTTTATTTATTCTTTTCCCCATATTCTCTCTGCCCAACTTTGGACTGTCTACTTCTAGCTACTGAAATCCTCCCTTACAGGCAAGTCTTCAAGATTAAATAAAACAACCCATGAAAAGCATTTAGAATGGTTCTAGGCCCGCAGCAGGGAACACCCACGGATGTAAGCTATTGTTATTCTTCGAGATCCAGCTGTCGCGCCCTCATGAAGCACTGCCGCCCCGTCTCTCTGGGGTCTTCTAACCTCCTAATCTGAAAAAGGAGTAGTTAGGTGAATTCAAAATAATTCTCAACCCTACGAGACTCTCTCATCTCTGAGGTCCGACTGCACTTTCACTCCAAGAATAACATCCACTGTGTCTGAGCACTTGCCTCCCCGGCGCAATCTCCCTCATCTCCATGGCAGCCTTAGGAGGCGCCTCTGATCTTGGACCGGAAGAGGTAGTGACGAGGTCAGACCCCTGGGGTCGGCTTCCAGAAGGGACTCGAGTCGAGACTCGGAAACCAGATTACAGTGAAGGAAGGAGACAGAACATGGGAGTGAGGAAGGAGAGATATTCCAAGAGGCTTGATAAAGGAGCCACGGGACAGACAGACAGCTGCGTCAAGGATTCTGTTGTTTCTGAGGGTGGGAGAGACGTGGGCATGTTGTAAAATCGAAGAGTTGTACACATGGATTAACTTTAGGACCGTCTTCCTGAGGAGCAGAAGAAGTGGGGACAAGAATGGGCGGGGTCCTTCCAAGCCAGGTGCGCCTGTGACCCCAGCACTGGGAGGAGGCACTGAACCCACAGGCATTCTACCTCGGAGCTTATTTTGTAACAAGATCTCACTAAGTTGCTGAGGCTGGCCTCAATCCTGCAATCCTCCCATCTCAGCCTCCCAAGTACTAGGATTACAGGTGTTGCACCACCATGTCCGGCTGAGCATATTTTACTAAGAAATATATAAATCAATATGATATAAATAGTACATGAAAGGCAAAGGAGCAGATTGTAAATAATAGGAGAAAATGCCAGGTGTGGTGGCGCACACTTTTAATCCTAGTACTTGGGAGGCTGAGACAGGAGGATCACAGGTTGCAGGTCAGTCTCAGCAAGTAGTGAGACTCTCATCAACCTAGTGAGGGATATTCCAAATAGGAATATTTGGAAACAGGGCTGAGGTGTAGCTCAGAGGTAGAATGCCTCTGGGTTCAATCCCCAGTGCCACCAAAATAAATAAATAAATAAATAAATAAATAAATAAATAAATAAGCAGAGTAAGAGGAGAAAAAGTTGCTACTAAAGTAGAAACTTACGTTGGAAGGTTTAAATTGAAAATTTTAGTGGGTAGCAGACAAAAGATGGCTGGAAAGAGAGATTAAAATGAACTACTATCACTCTATGACCTGTGGGAGATTATTTCTTATTTCTTGCTGAAACTTGGGACACAGAATCGTCTTTCTTAGCATCAAGCGTCAGGTAACATCAGTGGAATGCAGCTTCCTTTTGCTGTATGTTGGCGGAGCCTTTGTGCCACCGGCAGCAGATGCTTAGATAAGTGCTCGAGCCGGTGCCTCCTCCCTTTCAGGACAGGGAAAGTGAGGATTTCCAACCGTGGAGATTAGAGGTGTGAGGATGAGTCAGAGAGAGAGAGAGACAGACAGACACAGACAGACCATGGAGAACGCAGGGAGAAGGGCCCGGAGAACACTACTGTCCCCGGGGCCACAGCAGCCAGAGCTCAGGGGAAGCTGGCCGTGACCTCCCGGCGCCCTGCTGCGGTAATTTTGTAGTTAAGTGCTCAGAGGAGGAAGAGCACCTTGAGGCTGAAACCCGGTGCCCAGCGGGGCCCAGAGCAGCCATCCTCACCAGCACCTCCCACATCGAAAGGGAGCCATTCTGGAGGTTCAGAGTTTTCACAGGAGCCTCGGGTTGCAGGGGGTAGGATGCGCCTCCACATTCAAGGTCTTTAAAGTCGCAGAGGCCGCCACCCAGAGCCCACCTACCCGCGCCCCAGCTCCTGCAGAGGTTGGACCCGCGTCCAGATCTCAAGATTTCTTCTGAATTGTTTCCCAAACACCAGACTCAAGCCAAACACCAAAATGAGCATACCGTGGGACGCATGTTTGGATGCAATCATATATTTGTATTTAATTGAGCTATTTGTAATGTTAACTTTTTGGTGTTTTCATTCTTGCCAGTCTTTCCTGATTTTTCTTTTCTTTTTTGGGGGGTGGTGGTGGTGGTGCTGGGGATTAAACTTAGTGGGGTTCAACCTCAGAACTACACCCCCAGTCCTTTCTGAAACAGGGTCTCACTAAATTGCTGAGGCTGGCTTCGTGACCCTCCTGTCTCAGCCTCCTGAGTACTAGGATTACAGGCATGGACCACCATGCTTGGCTTGGCTTGGCTAGTTTTAGTCTTGGTTTTTTCAAGTGTTTGTTTCACAATACTAGGATAATACTTTACTTCTCAATATAATTTGAGAATCTTATTAAGTATTCTTCTAAGAATATTAAGAATTTGAGAATGTTATTAAGTATTCTTCTAAGAATATTTATTGACAGTTAGTTATCCTATCTATACAACATAATTTACTCAAGCACTACCCTCTTAAGGGACTTGTGTGCATACTGAACTCTTCATTATTTAGACCACATATGTATTTTTTCTTTTTTGTACTGGGGATTGAACCCAGGGGAGTTCTACCTCTGAACTACACCCTCAGCCCTATTTTATTTTTTATTTTGAATCAGGGTCTCACTAGATTGCTGAGATTCTCACTACATTGTCGAGGTTGTCCCTGAACCTGTGATCCTCCTGTCTCCGGCTCCCAAGTACTGGGATTACAAGCATGTGCCACCACGCCCACCTCTAGAACATATATAATCTTTTTTTTTTTTTTTTTTTGCGGTACTGGGGATTGAACTCAGGGGCATTCTACCTCCGAGCTATACTCCCAGCCCTATTTTTTATTCTTTATTTTGAAACCGAGTCTCACTAAGTTGCAGAGTGCCTCACTAGGTAGCTGAGGCTGGCCGCGAACCTGGATCCTCCGGTCTCAGCCTCCCGAATGCTGGGATTACAAGCGTGCGCCACCACGCCCGGCTATAATCTTAATAGAATCTTTAAAATAAGAAATGTTTAAAAATTTTATGGCTGAAGGCACAAAACAACTGTCTACTATTCTTTGACTAATGATGGTGCCAAGTGTATACAAATAAAGTTGACAATTATAGTCCCCATGAGTAGCTGGTAAGGATCCTAGGTAACTGAGTAATTCTTCTCAGATATTCATTTAGCATTTTCCAAAAGTCTGTTTCATGAAATACCGATCCTAGATGTTATAAGAATTACATATGAAACTAAAAAAGGGCTGAGGATTTAGCTCAGTGGCAGATCATATATGGTCCTGGGTTCAACCCTATTACTGTCAAAATAAATAAATATCTCACAAGTCTAGGCTAAAGAACATTTTTTTTCCTCCCTCTGACGTCTTTCTTTGGGCTGGGTGCTTTACATGTATTATTTCATTTACTATATAAAATCTTTTAACATATCTCCAGTGCCTGTCATTATAGTGGAATTTCAATACTATTAGATATTGTTATTCTTATATCACAAATGGCGGATAAATCTTTGAAAATTCCCAAGTGTCGTACATAAGGAAGAATAAACTGCTTCCTTCAGTTTCACCATAGTGGGTGGGGAGGGGTGCACAGCTCCCAAAATAACATTTAAAAACCTAAAATCTATGACTTTTTCGATTCATGCTGTGAATCACACAAAATTTGATCACTTAGAGTCGGGCCCTCTGCACATTGTCTTACGCACAGAATCTTTAAGACAAAACCAAAATTCACCCATTTTACTTATTTTTAATAGCCCGTTTTTTTTTTAACTCCTTTTACTTTATCTCACCATATTTCTTTAATGTACTTTAGAGAACATCAAGTGCGATGTAAAGATCAGGGAATCTATGATAAATTTGCTCTGTTTTGTGATAAATTCACCGGTATTATAATTTTTACAATACATTTTTTGTCAACATGAAGATTCCTTTTTGCCCAATTTAGAACAGAAAATCAATATATTTTCCTATTGAATTGTTTCTGCTCACGAACTTCTTCCATTTTTATGGTAGCAATTAAAGGCTGCTAGCAGATAAAATACAAGGTCTTCCTAAAGAGGCACAGCATTGTAATGCAGGATAGCAGCTAAAAGCTTTGGGGCCAGAGTCAAATTTGGTTTGGATGTAAATCTCAACTCTTTCCTAGCGCTGTAATTTGCAATAGAATTCTTAACTTCTCTGAGCTTTAGCTCCTCCTAGGTACTGTTTGAAAGAGACAACTAAATGTACTGAGGTCTTTCTTTGGGCTGGGTGCTTCACATGCATTATTTCATTGACTATATAAAATCTTTTAACATATCTTCAGTGTCTGTTATTGTAGTGGGATTTCAATACTATTAGATATTGTTATTATTATATCACAAAAAGATGAGCATTTTTCTTAAAGATGATTAAGGAATAGATTCAGGAATAGGGTGGACAAGCCGGGTGTGGTGGTGCTCAGCTACTTAGTGAGGCTCTCTGCAACTTAGTGAGGCCATGTTTCCAAGTAAAAAATAAAAAACAGGACTAGGGGTGTAGCTCGGAGGCAGAATGTCCCTGGGCTCCATCCCCAGTATTGAAAAAAAAAAAAAAAAAAAAAAAAAAAACAGAATAGAGTGGACAGTTTCCCATAAATCAGCTTGTGTCCTACTTACTTCCTCTTTTTTTTTACCCCCCTAGTGGTGCCTGGGGATTGAACCCAGGGGTGTTTAGCTCTGAGTTACACCCCTAGCCCTGTTTTATTTATGTACTGGCACAGAGGATTGAACCCATGGGGTGTTCTACCTCTGAGCTACACCCTTAGTCTTTTTTTTATTTTCAAACAGGGTCTTGTCAAGTTGCTGAGGGTCTTGCTAAGTTACTAAGGCTGGCCTTGAACCTATAATCCTCTTGTTTCAGCAATACCCAACAGCCCTATTTTATTTTATGTGTTTATGTATGTACGTATGTATGTATGTATGTATTTATTTACTGCGGTACTGGGGATTGAACCCAGGGGCATTCTACCTCTGAGCTACAGCCCTAGTCCTATTTTTTATTCTTTATTTGGAAACAGGACCTCATTAAGGAGCTGAGGCTGGCCAGGAACCTGGATCCTCCTGTCTTAGCCTCCCAAGTACTGGGATACAAGCGTGCACCACCATGCCCCACTCCTATTTTATTTTTAATTTGGAAACAGGGTGCTAAATTATTATGACTGACCTCGAGCCTGCCATCCTCCTGTCTCAGCCTCTCAAGTACAGGGATTGCTGGCGTGTGCCTCCATGCCTGGCTCACACACACTTCTCTACATTTGGAAGACACACTTCTGTGTCTTTCCCATATCCAGTTTCTCTTCTGTCTTAACAGGACTCTGTTTTCTTGAGTTGTTCCCATATTTGCTTATTTATTTATTTATTTTGTGGTACTGGGGATGGAACCCAGGGGCATTCTACCTCCGAGCTACATCCCCAGCCTCATTTTTTATTTCTTATTTGGAAACAGGGTCTCACTAGGTTGCTGAAAGCCTTGCAAAGTTGCCAAGGCTGGATTTGAACCTGTGATCCTCCAGTCTCAGCCTCCCAGGTACTAGAATTACAAGCGTGCACCACTATGCCTGGCTTATTTATCTCTTTTCATGATATTGAGGAACTAATTTTCATGTTAACAAGCTTTAGCCAAAAGCTTATTATTTCAGATAATCCTTAATAAAATTGGAAATCAATACTCAATAATCATAGATTAGTCAGTCCTCAATTTACTTGGGCACTTAAAGTGGCAAGCATGAAGGATATCAGAATACATAGAAAGAAATCTATGTAATAGAGTGAAATACAGGAACAACAACAACAAAAATCACATAAAGGACACTCCGTACAATGATAAAACACCCCCTCCCCAAACGTGGGAAGGACTCGGAGAATCAGGAAAGGAAAGAAGGAGAGGGGCTTTTCCCTAAGTGTGCAGTGTGCGAAGTGGTATGATGCCAGCTTCTGGGAGAGAGAGACAGAGACACGGGGAGACAGAGAGACAGAGAGAGACAGAGGGAGGGAGACAGAGGGAGACAGAGAGAGAGGGGCGGGGAGAGAAATCAAGTGGGTTTCAGCAAGAATTTACAAAGGCAAATTCCAGAGCTTTAAAAAAAAAAAAAAAGAAAAGAAAAAGAAAAACTAATCCAGGTGTGTTGGCACACGCCTGTAATCCCAGTACTTGGGAGGCTGAGACAGGAGGATCTGGGTTCACAGCCAGCCTCAGTTACTTAGTGAGGCCCTGTTTCAAAATAAAGAATTGAAAATAGGGCTGGGAGTGTAGCTCGGAGGTAGAATGCCCCTGGGTTCAATCCCCAGTACTACAAGTACTACTACTACTACTACTACTACCAATAATAATAATAATAATAATAATAATAATAATAAATAAAAATATTTTTAAAAATCTACCTGGAAATTTCCAAATTTCCACTGTTCACATCACTAACAAAACATGTGTGTGTGTGTGTGTGTGTGTATACGTGTGTGTGTGTATTATTGGGATTGAACCCAGTGGCATTCTACCTCTGAGCTACACCCCCAGCCCCATTTATTTTCATTTTGAAACAGGGTCTCGTTAGGTTGATGAGAGTCTCACTACTTGTTGAGACTATCCTACAACCAACGATGCTCCTGTCTCAGCCTCCCAAGCACTGAGATTACAGGTGTGCGTCACCACATCCGGCTTTAATTCAAACATTTTAAAAGGTTTGTAGGAGGTGAGTCTCACTAGAAAAATCTGATTATATTTAGTGTAATTTTGAATTTAGAAACTAAAACATTTTATGTAAAAGCCAAGAATTTCATAATCACAAATCCCATAATTTTAAATTCCATCCATATATCTGGAAGGTAAATTAAAGTGTATATTGATATTTCAATTCATTATTAAACTATTATTTTCAAGAGTTTCCCCATTTTTCACTAGTTCCTTTAACAGCGTTGCTAAACAACTGTTCTCTTAAAAACCTAGCCAGGCGTGGTTGCACACGCTTGTAATTCCAGTACTTGAAAGCTGAGACAGGAGGATCACGGGTTCAAAGACAGCCTCAGCAAGTAGTGAGACTCTCATCAACCTAGCGAGACCCTGTTTCAAAATAAAAATAAAATAGGGGTGTAGCTCAGAGGTAGAGTGCTTCTGGGTTCAATCCCCAGTAACCCCCCCACACACACACAAAGCAAAACCTTAGAATCACAAAGACCTGTGTTTTCTTTTTTTTTTTTTTTTTTTTTTTTTTTT